>VMDO01005167.1:18985-115051 GCA_007922755.1 Pedetes capensis
GTCAGTGCTTCTCTGCTGTTCATAGGGTTTTCAATGGCAGATTGATTTTTGGGAGGGGGTTGCCAGGTCCTTCTCCCAAGCCTACAGCTTCTGGTGTTCCCAGGCGGTCTCCCATCCAGGTACTAACCAGGCCCGACCCTGCTTAGCTTCCGAGATCTGACGGGATCGGATGCCACAGGGCTACAGCTGCAGGCTAAAGAATTATCTTAAACAAATGTAATAGGAAAAAAAAAATCAGTGTTACATAAAAACGTTCACTATATTTATTTCAGGAATGAAACAAGCCTGAGAGGCCATTTGGCCACTGGGCAGCTGGTGGCCAGCAGACTCGTCAGTCCTGTCCAGCACACAGGGGCCTTGTCATTCCTTTGGACCCCAGCTCCGAGCAGTTCCTGATACACAGGAGATGATTAACAAATCTTTGTGGAAAAAATAAACACATGAAATTGAACCATATCGAAGTGTACTGACTTAAAATTACTTTGTGAGCTTGTCTCCTTCTATACAGATTTAACTGAGAAGTGGCAGGATGAATTTGAGGAGGTACTTACAGCAAGTTTCTTTCATGCTTATGTATAATGAAGAGAAAGTCTCAATGCTGGCCAAAGTTCCCAAGGAAGTCTAGACAAATACATTTGGTATTTCTACGTTGATTCCAAAGGAACAGCCAGTAACGGGCAATAAGGTACCTTTGTTGCACCTTATTATTATTATTTTTTAAATAAACCAAAGTACAATCTTGAACTTGGCTCTTAAATGTGAAAATGTGAAAAAGACATCATGTGACATTTAAGATTCCTATAAAATGCAAATACTTTCGTGTGTGGAGAGGCATTACATGGTCTATGAGTGAGGCCCAGGCCATTCTTTCAAAGACAAAATACAACACTTTGCCACCATTTAGCATAAGAGTAACTCAAATTAAGGTCGTTCTTTCATTTGTAAACTGGAAATAAATTATTATAGTGTGGGAAATACACTCCACCAACGCCTGCAATAAATATTATTAAAATAAATTCAGTGACCTTTTTAAAAAAGATTACAAAATTGAATTTATTGAGTTTCACACAAGATGCACTTACAAAATTAGTACTGAATGCCTTGATGACAGAAGAAATGAGTATCATCCCACACTCCCAACAGCATCGGCAAGGAAAGGAAATCTGAAAATGACAGCACAATAACAGAAAATCCAAGTGAACTGAAAGCTGTACCCAAACCATGTTCCTGCTCTGCTCAGGGCTGTGTTTGGCAATGCTTCCTCTACACCGTTCCTATTCACCGTGAACATCGTTCCTTGCACTGGTGAAAAGGAGATGGAAAAAAGAAGGGTCTTAAAATGGGGCCCCATGGAAACATAAACAAAATTAAAGTATTCGTTAACTTAAAAATCCTTCCTGGTTTCACAGGCATGTCTGTACGGCGTCAACATCTACCTTCAGGTTTCCTAAGTTAGTGCAAAACAGTCAAATTCACTTTTGTGTTTCAAATGGACAAGCCCAAGTATTCCAGCCTGCTTTATATTTTACCCAGGATGTAGGCAAGTCACCAAAAAGCTGCCTTCTGTGTCAATGTGCCTGAAATACCTGCATGAGAGTTGAATTTCAAAACTGAAATATCCAAGGAAATAGAGTTAACAGTACCATCTTCTAGATGGTTCTGAAATCAGAAGTGGTCAGATATTTATAGAAATGCAGACGGGATTCTCCAGACAAGACGGGGTAGAATTAGTGTGTCCTATGAATGCAGGCCACCAACGAGGAAGAAAGCAGAAATGGAACCTGGATCTTAAACAAAGCCAAACAACACCTTTTGGTTGCTGCCCCTGACACCCCCACTCGGATGCCTCCCCTCACCCAGACAGGCATCCACACGTCCCCACCCCTCACCCAGACAGGCATCCACACGTCCCCACACCCACATTGACTTTCCCATGAGGTCCTCTCCCGGCACGAGGGTGCCACCATCACCTTGCTATGCAGAACACAGACCCCACCTGGGCGCAGGTGCACCCACTGACAGTCCAGACAGAGGAACAAATGCATTCTCTAAGCCCAAGCATGCTGACGTTCCCCAATCCACTTGGAATATTCACGTTAAAACAGTAATTAAAAATATCCAGTTAAATTTGACAGTTTTGGATCTTGTACACTGCCAATTTTTCAGCCTATTCAACACCAAATCCTTTTAGCTGTAATAATTGTTGCAGCAATTAGTTTGAAAGCGAAACCGGTTAACTGTACCTTAAAGTTAACACTGCTCTGCTTTTTCAGTTAAAAAAAGGCCTGTCAGGAAATTCCTATTTTTTTCCACTGCAATTAAATAACACACAGCTTACACTTTGCTTTAAAGAATAAATTGAAAAATTATGAAACATTTTCTCAGTGATGCATAACTTTCATTAATTAAATTTTTCTTTTAAATGAAGTGGCTGAGGGCTTGCTTTTTGTTTTCTATAAAATGCTACTATTCTTCACGTCTTATTTGTGGTAGCCATTTTTCTGATTAACTCAGATGTACCTCTGAGGATTACTCTGGGTGAGAACGTTTACCTTGACGTACGTTTAGTCATGTTTTAATGCTTTGGCAGATGAAGTCAAGTCTGAAAACTGTTTGTGTAGATAGCATGAGACCGGAAAGGGAATTCGTGGTGAAAGCTTCACAGTTTGCCAGGTATATCCATATACTGAAGAGGCCTCGAGGCGAAACTCAGCGCTCTGGAAGCCCAGGCTGGCGGAGCAGGGGGAGGTTTGTCAGCCTTCAAGTTTCCCAGAGTCCAGGCTGGAGGACGCCGCTGCTCCTGACCCGACCGTCAGCCAGACCACATTACTGGAGAGAAGATACGAAGACTCGCTTGCCATTAATAACTTAAGTTTTTAAATAAATATTTAAGTGCCACGTTTAGCATCTGTCTGTCCTGGCAGCGCAGCGCTTGCTGCCCCAGGGCCCGGCATCTTCACTCAGCACAGACAGCCGCAGGATCAGTCAATTCGGTTTCCGCAAATTGTGAATCTGTCTATCTCTAGCAAATCTTTCTTTGAGGATCTGTGTTTTAATTCAGAGTTTTCCTGCGTTATGTCCTTCTCATCACCATCTGGAGTAGTCAGAAACTGGTCAGAATTACTTGTCACAAGTAATGGTATGACGTTCTCCTTTTGATGAACAGGCTGGCTGGTGACCGAAGCAGACAGGTTTTCTTCTGTGGAAAGGTAGATCCATTAAGTTAGAACATGATTTCCCCTCAATTTACAGTACACACAAGCTTACTAGTACTTGTATTTTCAGTGGCACTGAGAAAAGTGTCCATTTTCTTTCCTCTTAGATAAAACAAATAATAACCAAATAGCATACTATATAACCAGCAATAATTTATAATCAACCTTAGAGGCCACATCAACTATTTGTTTAATCAAGATTTTTTTTTTTTTTTTTTTGTGGTACTGGGGGATGAACTCAGGGCTTCGCACTTGCATGCTCTGCAAGTGCTGGACCACTGAGCTGCACCCCCAGCCCATGTTTTTACTTTTTGAGACAGGGTCTTGCTAAGTTACACAGACTGCCTCTGGTCTCGAACTTGTGATCCTCCTGCCTCTGCCTCCCCAGCCGCTGGGATGATAGGTGTGCGCCACAGCGCCCAGCTTTAATCAAGATTTTATGGAAAAGTGTGTACATTATGTTGATCATACCACACAGGTAACAGCATCACCCAATTCTGGAAAGATTCTAACTCCTACATTGTAGCTCCCTCCTAAAACCACATCCTAGTATGAGGGTTGTCGGACTGGACTGGATGGCACCGAACAACAGCAACAACAACATGACTGTTGCCAGACTGAAAAATGAACACATGCTCCTCCTCTCAGGACCTCAAGGAGGGGTGAAGCAGTCTCCAAGGCACTGCGCCTCTTATTTATGGTCACTTTAGCTAGACTTAGTGTGGTATCCTCACCTCCAGGAAGTTCAAGCCAGAGGGAAAAATGACCTCACTAGAGCTGTAGACCTGACTAGAGCTCCAACTTTATTTTAGGCCTTTGGGAGGCTGGAGCCTGGCCTTGGAGACAGCTGAGCTGGACCCAGACCTATGACCTCTGAATGGCACATTCAATCCTTTTATTTTTTGGTGCTGGGGATCAAAATCAGGGTTGCACATCTGCAAGACAAATGCTTTATCACTGAGCTATATCCCCAAACTCATTAAAATCCTCTTAAGAACCAATTCCTTGAGTCAAAAGCGAACTGTAGAGAAATGGCACGGATTTAAAACATGCACGCTGATGAGTTCTGCCACGTGCGCACACCTCCTGAAAGCCGACACCGGGAGGTCATGCGCACCCCTCTGTCTCTGGTGGACCTGCCCCGCCACCCTCACTGCTGTCTTCTCTCTCATGAGCCTGACACTGTCTTGAGCGCTGACCCCCTGCTGCCCTCCTGAATGGTCTCCAGCCTGCGGTCTCCTGACCTCCAAGACATCTTTCACAGTTGCTCTTGGTGTTAGGTGCCGTGGAGTTGGGTTTCCAATGGCTGATTGCTTCAGGAGTGGGTTGCCAGGTCTTTCTCCTGTGTTTGCGGTGCTGGGGACGGAACTTGTGTCCTCAAGAGTGCGGAGCAGCACTCACAGACACATCTCAAATGAGCTTCCCACTCCCTGATCCCTGACCCCATCTCCACCCTCCATCTGACTGGCCCCTCTTGTAAGCGAGACTGACACGCTGACGTCTTAACGTACGCACGAGAGCACACGCAGAGCTACTGGCAACCATGTAGTTAGTGGAAACAAACGCGACCTTCCTATCACTAACAGTACCTGTATGTTTTTTATAATGAAAACAATGACTGCAACTTCTCATTTCACTTTATTTTGGCGTCCAGTGAAGCCTACAGGATGGGCAGGGCCCTTGCCTCACACTCAACTTGGGCCCAGCTCCAGCACCCTCCGCCCCGTCCAGGGCAAGCTCTGCACTCCGGCCACAGGGAGCTGTGAGTTCTCTGGAGCCTTCTTCCCGCTTCTGACCTAACTCACTCGGGCCCTTTCTGGAAGTGTCCTTTCCACTGGTCTTCACCGGGCCTACTTGTCACTTTTCAAGCTGTCGCTCAGGCACAGTCACCTCCTGGCTCACCTGGACTCCTACCTGCGCTGTCTGCCCTTCTGGAGGGAGGGCCCTGAAAGGCATCCTGTACCTCACCCCGCACACAGCATCGTCCACAGTACCTGGCACACAGCTGCTCTGCACATTTAAAAATAAACCATTTCAACTTAAAGTCGTGAACAAGCACCTGTGGCCACAGGGAACTGCCACCTAAGGATAAAAGTAACCTCAGTGCCCTGTTCTTCCTCCAAATCCTCCACGCCAGAAACCTCGGAATCATCTCAAGTCTTCTCTTCACCAGCGAATCCACTGGCCGGATCTTCCAGATCTGCCCAGGACTGGCTAGCTCTCCCTGCTCACACCATTACCCCATGTACAGAGCCAGGCAGCCTCCTCCCCGGCCCTGCCGCTGGGCTTACTCTCTTTTTCTTTCTTTTCTTTTCTGTTTTTCTTTGTTTGTTTGTTTAAGACAGGCCATGCTATACAGGCCAGGCTGGCCTGGATCTCACTATGTAACCCATGCTTGCCTCGTCCTCAAAGTCCTACCGCCTCAGCCTTCCAAATGCTGGGAGGACATGTGTGGGGCGCCTTGCTTCGCTGGGTTCTGCCTCTTGCTTGTTCTGCACAAAGCTTCAGAAGGATCCTGTGAAATCACCAGCTGTGTCTTCCTGCTCTGCTCAAAGCCCTGCACCGCCCCCTTCTTGCTCCAAATCAAACCCAAGGTCTCTGAAACAGCTGCAGGCCTCTGGGTGAACAGGACCCCCTGGAGCATGGCAGGCACGTCCCCTGGGCCCCACTACAGACACCTGGCCTTTGTTGTCCTCCGACACTTGGCTCAGCTGGGTGGTCTCCCCTCAGTTGGGCGGGTAGCCCAGCACCCACCACCCTTCTTCCCTACCCCACACTCACTGTCCCCAGACGTGGTGCTCACTTATTTCTATTCCCCTCCTCCCAGCGATGCAGAGCAAGCTGATCGAGAGCAGGGACACTGCCTCTTCCTCCCAGTTGTGCCCGTGGACCTGGCAGGCACTAGGCTCTCCATAATCACTGACTAACATGAATGAACAAATGTAAACACTTCAGAGCACGCACTGCGTCACGGGCATCTGTGATGAGACCTAAAACATAACCTTTAAAAAATAAGCAGCCAAGTGAAGCATTATCTTTAAAGCACTGCTAAGTGTTGACTCCTCTAGTTGTCTGTCAGTTTGCCATACTGTGGGGGCTTGTGTGTTGCTGCAAGCTACGCCACCAGTATTTCAGATACCAGAAGGGCCACCCATGGTCGACATGTTTTAGCTGAGCTTCCAGACTAAGAAGGATTAGGGAAAAGGACCTGGCAGCCCACTTCTGAAACAATTACCACTGAAAACCTGACCAATAACAGAGGAACACTGTTAGATATAGTGCTGGCAAATGAGCTCCCCCCACCCCAGGCTAGAAGGCACTCAAAAGATGACTGGGGAGGAGTTGTCTCCTTAAAGTAGAGTCAACCTTACTGACGAGAATGGAATAAAGTCCCAGGGAATTCCATTTGCTGATGTGGCATGACTCAAAATGAGAAGGAATCACTGTAAACATCCATTAAAATTGGGACATGGAAGACATCTAGTATGAATCTAGGGAAATGAGAAATCAGCACAAGTGAAATGGAGTGCATCACCACTGACATTCTAGGCATCAGTGAGGTAATATGGACTGGTACTGGCCATTTTGAATCAGATCATCATATGGTCTACTATGAATAACAAAGAGAAATGGGGTTGCCTTCATCATCAAAAAAGACATCTCAAGATCTGTCCTAAACTACAATGCTGTCAGTGGTAGGATAATATCCATATGCCTACAAGGAAGGCCAATTAATATGACCATTATTCAAATTTACACAACCACACGAAGGCCACAAATGAAGAAAGGGAAGATTTTTACCAGTTTCTGTAGTCTGAAATTGGTGGAACATGTAATAAGAATGCATTGGTAATTACTAGTGATTGGAATGCAAAAGTTGGAAACAAAGAAGGCTCAGTAGTTGGGAAATATGGCCTTGGTGACAGAAGTGATGCTAGAGATCACATGATAGAACTTTGTCGGACCAATGACTTTTTCATTGCAAATGTGTTTTCTTACCAAAAAAAATGGACACTATATACATGGAAGACCTGCAACTGTACCACTGTGGGATCCAAGCAAGGTCGGGCCTGGTTAGTACTTAGATGGGAGACCGCCTGGGAACACCAGGTGCTGTAGGCATGGGAGAAGGACCTGGCAACCCAGTGCCCCAAAACAATCAGCCATTGAAAACCCTATGAATAGCAGAGAAGCACTAACAATAGTGTTTTTCCTGTTGTATATAGATAGGGTTGCTATGAATCAGACACCGACTGGACGGCACTTAACAACAAAAACATACACATGGAATTCACCAGATGGAACATACAGGAACCAAACTGACTACAATTATGGAAAGACACTATAGAAAAGCTCAATTAATCAGAAGTCACAACAAGACCAGGTGCTGATTGTGGATCAGACCATCAACTGCACACGTGCAAGTTCAAACTGAAACTGAAGAAAATTAGAACTGTACATGAGATAAGGTATGACCTTGAGTATATCCCACCCGAGTTCAGAGACCATCTCAAGAACAGATTTGATGTGTTAGACACTAATGATCAAAGACCAGATGAGTGTGATATGACAGCAAAGACATCATTCATGAGGAAAGCAAAGGGTTATTAAAAAGATAGGAAAAATAGAAAAGACCAAATTACATGTCAAAAAAGACTCTGAAACTTGCCCTTGAACATCAAGTGGCTAAAATGAAGGCATGACAAAGTTAAAGAACTAAACATTAGATTTCAAAAGACAGCTCTTGAGACAAAATCAAATATTATAATAACATGTGCAAAGAGCTGGATATAGAAAACCAAAAGGGAAGACTACACTCTGTTTTTCTCAAGATTTAAGAATTGAAGAAAAGTTTTAAGACTCTAGTGGCGTAGTAAAGGGTTCTACAGGGAAAATATAAAACAACGGAGGAAACATCAAAGGAAGATGGAAGGAATACAGAGTTATTATACTAAAAAGAATTGGTGGATGATCAACCATTTCAAGAAGGTGCATATGATCAGGAACCAACGGTACTGAAGGAAGAAGTGGAGTCTGCCTTGAGTGCACTGGTGAAACACAAAGCTCCAGGAATACCAGTTGAGATGTTTTAACAAACAGATGCAGCACTGGAGGTACTCACTTGTTTATGCCAAGCAATTTGGAAAACAGCTACCTGGCCAACTGACTAGAAGAGATTCAAATCTGTGCCTATTCCCAAGAAAGGGGATCCAACCAAATGTGGAAATTATTGAAAAACATCAATGTCACATGCAAGGGAAATTTTGCTAAAGATCATTCAAAAATGACTGCAGCAGTACACTGACAGGGAATTGTAAGAAAATCAAGCCAGATTCAGAAGAGAGCATGGAACAGGGACATCACTGCAGATGTCAGATGGATATAAGCCAAAAGCAGAGAATACCAGAAAGATGTCTTTCTATGTTTTATTGACTATGCAAAGGCATTTGACTGAGTGGATCACAATAAATTATGGATAATATTGTTAAAAATTGGGAAAACTAGATCACTTAACTGTACTCATGAAGAATCTGTACATGGACCAGGAGGCAGCTGTTCTAACAGAACAAGGAAACACTGCCTGGTTTAAAGTCAAGAAAGATGTACATCAGGGCTATATCTTTTTACCATATCTCTCTATCTCTAGGCTGAAATAATCTGAGAAACTGGACTTTATGAAGAAGAACATGGCATCAAGACCGGAGGAAGATTCATTAACAATCTGCATTACACAGATGACACAACTTTGCTTGCTGAAAGTGAAGAGGATTTGTAATGATTACTGATGAAGATCAAAGAACACGACCTTCAGTATGGACTGACCAACATCATCAAGAAAACAGAAATCCTTACAACAGGGTCAGTAAGTAACTTCATGATAAATGGAGAAAAGATTGAGATTGTCCAAGATTTTGCTTTACTTGGTTCTCTGATCACCACCCACAGAAGCAGCAGTCAAGAAATCAAAACGCGTCTTGCACTGGGAAAAACTATTGCAAAAGACATCTTTAAAGTGTTGAAAAGTAAAGGTGTCACATTGAAGATGAAGGTGCATTGACTCATGCCATCATATTTTCAGTTGAATCATATGGTTGTGAAAGCTGGACAGTGAACAAGACAGTCAGAAGAATTGATGCTTTTGAATTATGGTGCTGGAGACAAACACTGAATATACCATGAACTGTCAAAAGAACCAACAGATCTATCCCAGAAGTGCAACCAGCGTGCTCCTTGGAAGCAAGGATGGCTAGACTGCGTCTTACGTATTTTGGACATGTTGTCAGGAGGGACCAATCCCTGAAGAAGGACATCATGCTTGGTTGAGTAGTATGCCAGGGAAAAAAGAAAGACCCTCACTAGATGGATTGACACTGTGGCTGCAAAAATGGGTTTAAACATAAAAAAGATCATGAGCCTGACACAGTGTGAGGGAGTGTTTCATTCTGTTGTACATAAGGTTCCCACGAGTCAGACCTGATTTGACAGCACCAAACAACAAAGTGTTGACTGAACAGCGACTTTCATTAGGAAGAATTCAGAGAATTAACTCTGGAAATGGTTCAGGGAGGCAATGGAGGAAGCCAACATACCTTGAGAGGATTTGCACTTGTTCTGTGACTTGCTGGATGGTTTGCCTGGAGCGCTGGCTGAGGGAGGATTAAACAGCTTTTCTTCCATTTTGGCTTCCTTCACGTACTGGCATGACTTCCCCAACAGCACAATGCTATTAAGTATTTTCAGGGATATCAACCTAAAACAGGAAAAAAAAAAACAAACCAGCACTGTGTGAACCAGTCTGAGTTACTGCTCGTGCCATCGCCTAGCCTGTTCAGGGAGGGAGAAGCAGAGGCAGACGACCTGCCTGCTGCTCAAGTTTCTTACACAGAGCCTGAGTTTCCAGGACTCCTTTATTATGAGGGAAATCTTTTGATATATTCCTTAGTTCTCATATGAAATTCTGTCTAACAGGTTTTTTCTGGTACTCAGTAATTTGACATTTATTGTCTTATTATGAAACAAATACATTCCGTACACAGAGAAGGACAAAAGAAAGAAAGAAAGAAAGAAAGAAAGAAAGAAAGAAAGATAGATTCCACCCCCAGCGATGATCAGCGTGGCATCTGGCATCTTATCTTTCAGCTGTTTGCTCTGAGTGCACACCCGCTCACACTTTCGCCCAGTACCAGGTCTGTTTACCCTACAGCGGTGAAGGGAGCTGAGAGCCAGAGCATGGCCTAAGGGTCAGCATCCGAGTGGCATCTTATGTGGACCTGGGCAAGCCCCTCCACAGGATGACCCAAAAGGAGAAGGTGGGTGAAGTGACTGGAGCAGACTTGGCGTGTAGAAACGTTCAGCAAGTCTGTGGCTTTATCAGTGTTGTCCCTTATATAATAATACATCAGGAACATTGTTCTACCCCAGTTAGTGTTCTTGGGTGACATTATTCGAAGTGGCCTTAAGATTGTTTCGCTGTATGGGTTATCATTATTACAGAATCTCATTCCAGATAGTTCCTATTCTGGATGTTTTGATTTGTTCCAATATTTTGCTTCCATTAAAAAGTTTCTGATTAAAACAATGCAGGTTAAACCTATACTTCCTTAAGGTAGGCTGCTAGATACCTAGAATTGCAGAAGTAGAATTTCTGAGTCAAAAGGTATTTAATATTTCAAGGCATCTGACACAAATCAGGAAAAAAATTTGGGAGAAAAAAGCATCACATTAGTATCTTCTCACATATCGTGGGCCTTAAATGACACAGACCCAAGGACCTCAATGGCAGTTTTGACATGCGTGACCCAGTGCACTGCTGTTTCTTGAAGCCTGAAATGAAACACTGTGAGGCACATGGGATTACAAGTCAGTGGCAAGTCTGCAAAGTGGCCTGGGTGAGGGTCAGGCAGGGAGCACAGGAGGCTTCCTGGGCGGTCTTCAGCCCCTCCTCCCAGGAGCTAAGAACACAGAACCCAGAAAGATCCATAGCTGCAGATGCTGGGCCAGCTCGGTATCTTCCTGGCCCTTCCTCCCCTGCTGTTCCCATGGCTCTGCCTGGCAGACAGAGCTTCCACCCCTCTGCTTCCCCAAAACCTCACTCCTCCACCTGCAAATGTGAGCTCCTCTCCTTCACACCCCACGTCCCAGCAATGCCTCCCTAGATGGCAAAGTTCTTGCCCCTCCCCTGCTGCCACTTCCTCAGCCTTGGCCCCCTTTGCCCGGATGGGGGGAAGCTGTTTGTAGATAAGATCCAGCCAGCCACTGGCAGAGAAATTCCGTGTCTGCAACATCTTTGGGTGGATGTGACACAGGCCCATCGTGTGCTAAATCATTACATGTGGCAAACGTACTAGAAAATCAAAGGTGTTTTAAAATATGCAAAAATATCTGACTGCAATGGCAGACTTTTATCATGAAAAGAAAAGATGAGGAAAACTTAAACAAAGGGGCTTAAAAGTAAAAGACTTCATTAAAGGTTAAAATAGAAGCTACAGTACACAGAGTGAGAGTGGTACTGCTTGGGTTCTACTTGCTTCCATTACACCTCACATGTATACTTTTCCATAAAATCGAAACATAGTCAAGTATAGCCACTCTTACCCAAAGTAGAAGAGTATGACACAGGCATAAGACAGGATTCCTTGCACTTTAACTGAGCTTGTTACAACTCTGATGAGCTGGCCAGAAACAAACCAAAACAAAAAAACACAGACAAAACACAAAACCACAATTAGTTATTATTAAAACAAAAGATTTCTTCATGCTGATTTCAACATTTCAGACCACACCTGTGGCCTCCGTAGATCCAGCAGGGCAGTTCTTGATGTGCAGACTCCTATCAAAACCTGCCCAGCTATGAACACCTCTGTGGTGGGCTTGGGTTTGTTCAGACAAATCCAGGTTGTGGTTCATCTGAAGTCAGACACTAAGCCTAGTTCACCAGTGACACCTTTATTTATACCTAACAGAGATACAAGTCACCTGATTTTTTTAAACAAAAACAATTCTGGAAAGTGCACATGAATTCATCTTGTGTCCATAACAGAGCCAGAAACACTTGATGGGTATTTTCCTTATTTCTGCTATTTTTTTCCTGCCCACTGTTCAATTTCTTTAAGAACCCCCAATAACTTGTAGGGAGCACAGACAAAAGAGATCTTGAGAAGCTTATGTTGTTTAAAAAACTAAACACTACTACAAAATTACTTAAAGGCAGGAAATTTTCTAATTTGGATAATTATGGTTAAACATATAATTTTTATCTAACAGAAATAAAGATATTATCTTTGGAAGTCTGGTGAGTAAGTCTGGTGGGACTTGTTGAGGGAAAATGTTTACATAGTATAGGTGTACTGTGCTCATATAGTAAGATCCTGAGGGAGGGCTGGATGGAACTGGACTGGGTGAAGTACTAGCCTTATCCAGTAACGCCAAGTTATCAAATGAAGGAGCCTATCATGGTATTTTAAAAAATATCATTAACATACATTTTAAAAGATATTTTAAAAAGTGCTATTAATACATAGGACAACTGGGACAAGGTAGAGGAAATGGACTGTTGTTTGTTTAATAAAGTTTCACTAGGAGAAAACCAACATGGAAGCCCTCACCTGCGTCACAGCCTCCCACAGGGAGACGACTGTTACCATTCAACCAGCTCTTTTATTAAAATTTAGCCAGACAATGTAATTGTCCCAATTGAAAGCATCACGGTTCCAGTCACAGGAAAAACATGTAGGCAAATTTAACATTCTACTTCCTCATTCTCTTAAACCTTTCCAAATCATTTTGCTCTTTAAAACCTCCATTCTTCCAAAATTCTAGGAGTTCCTTTCCTAAGCCAAGAAACTTGCATTTCTATATAATAACAAGCTACTAATATAATTAAAAATAGGATTAGGTTGTCCGGAAAGTCACTGACTGAAACTTAAGTAACATTAAACCCGTTAATTATCATCATCAAAAAATGTTAGGCAAGAGGGTCTAAAACAGGGTCGGCATTACTTATAACTTGCTGTATACTTATTAGTTGATTTGCACAGGACTGCTTCTACAGGAGAACTCCAGATGTCTTTTGACCAAAAAATAGTTTCATTTATTTTTGATGCTAGGATAGTGGAGAAGGAACATAATCACACACAGGTGTAGTCAGAAATCTTCTTAACTAACATTCTTGTGGCCTGATGTGGCTAGTAACTATTTGCAAGGCTGTTCTGAACAATTTGTTAAAACAGGCAAAATTAATAACGTTTTTTGGCATTGATTTAAATTTCAGGACAATGTTTACTTAAAATACTAAAAATAGGGGTTAAAGGTACAGCTCAGTCATAGAGTACTTGCAAAGTACGCGCAAGGCCCTGGGTTCATCCCCCCAGTACCTCAAAACAAAACAAAACAAATAACCACGACATTCTCTATGCATGAACAGTAGGGATTTTCCATGTAAGAACTTTGGAAGAAACTTAGAATGGTAATTACAACAGATATGAAATACGTCTGCATCTGGGCATACCATACTTTATTTAACCACTTGTTTTCAAAGTTTTGCTACTATATATGCCATTGCAATGCTTAGTTCTGCTCATTACTGTGTGCGTTCTATAACTATTTCTTTAAGATAAATTTCTAGAACTGGAATGAGTGCATGATACTCAAAGCATGGTCCTGTCAACCACCCTCTAAAAACATTAGATTGATTTACACGGCCACCACCATGGGTTCCAATGGCCACGTCAGTGCCGATCACGAGCTATATCCATTAAAAAAAAGTATTTATACTGAATCAATAAGCAAGAAAGCATTCTCATTGTGCAGAAAGCCATTTACATAAACAGTTTCATAATACCACTTTCTACCAGATGGCTCAAAACCCAAAAGGATAATGCTGTATTAAAGAAAAAAAAACTTTTCTTCTAAATTATTTTCCTTTAATTTTTATAACAAGTCCTTTTGAAACAAACTTATTGATAATCTATTTCCTAATGTTCTATAATGATGTCTATTTCATTATTAAAAAAACAGAGAAGAAAGTATAGACTTACTAAAACAGCCAGTGGGAGAGGAATGAATCCCATCCTCCGTGCGACTGAGTCACTGTAATCAGTATATGCCTGCACAGACAAAGGAGGAAAGGATTTAGACTTTGGGGACTTAATTAGCAGTTACAAAGTACTGCTCAGTCACTGCCAGCAATGTGGGCATGAGCAGGAAGAGAACCTGGCGTCTGCTCTGTAATTTACTAATATACGTATTTATGAACATTATTGCATTATGTATAATACAATGCATTAAAATGATATAGACTTCTAATTGTTCATAAGTTTCAAACACAAAGTTACATAATTGTTATGATGCTACAAAAATCACATACTATTTAATGGTAAGTATCATGTAAAAGTTTAGTGTCTAGAGTAGATATAAGTTTAAGTCTATATCATTTTCCCTTAACAAATACTCCATTCTGCACTTGACCATTGCTCAGTTGCTTTTGGACTGGGCCTTTGATAAAACGCTCACATTTTTCTGTCGGCTGCTAACGAGGTCAAAAGCAAGGCTGGCTCTATATTCACTGTAGACCTAAAGACAAATAAGAAAGAAGTATTAAGTAATCTATTGCAAATACGGAATGTGGGAAGACTTAGACTCTGATGATAACAATGTTTACTCAAGAACAGAGCTAATCACCAAGCAGTTACTCTACAGTTTTTCTGCAGTGTAGGTAAAACCCAACCTTAATTCCCATGAGCTATTAAATTCATACTTTTTTTTAAAGGATTCACTCCAAAGATGAATTAAATACTTGATGATTATGATCCTGAAAATTTAGAATTTTGGGAAAAGTGGCTATTTTAAGTAATGTTATATATAGGTAAAAAACTTGAACTTTTAAATTAAATGAACAGTTTAAAAATTATTGCTGCATAACAATGCCTTCTTAGAAGAATCACTGCTAATACAAGCCAAAGATAAAACGGAGTCAAGGAACAGGTAGTACCTCTACAGTAGTTACAAGGGCACTGGTAAATTGTCATTTCTACTAACAATTGCACTAAATACCTGAATCAAGCCTACAAATTTTAACTTCAGGTGCTGGAAAAACGGTCCTATAAAAAGGGAATCATTCTGTATTGAGGAAGCCAAGAGAGAAAATGGTGAAATCACTTATCAGTACTTTGCAAAATAGTGGGGAAATGTATTTTTAAAAATATCTTACAGTATTAAGAAATTCATAAATCAAATGGTAGCAATTGCATCTGGATTCAACTTTAAATCTTTGAAATTAAATAATAAGAATCAGAGTAAGATTGCTTTTTAAAGTACAACCTGACCAAAAAAAAGAAAACTGTTAAACTAATATTCATTTTGGGTCTGAGGTAGGAAGAAGAGAGCACCAGGAAACTCTCTTGTGTTTTGTTTCATGTACTTTCAGCCTATAAACACATATCTATTTGTGGAAATTCTATAGAATATGGTTATAATATATACCAAATTCCTCAAAGCTTCATCAAGGGCTTTCATCAGAAATGTATGGCACTTGTCTTCTAGAACTTAGGAACCTATTTATAATCACAGAAGAGAATCAATTTTTAAATAAAAAATATTTAAAACATCTAGCTAGAGAGAAATTTTAGAGTCTAATTTTTAAAACAGACACAGTATGATTTTAAAAACTAAACAGATGACAGTATGAATAGTTCATGATGATTCTGAGCTAGTGACAGTGACCTCAACTAGAGGCTCAGCTATACTTCTTTCCTAAGTGTGAAGCTAGGACTGTTTAATATTGAAATCACTGTCAGTAGTGTAGTGAATTTTGTTGTTGTTAGACATTACTGAGCCAGGTATGACTTATAGTGACCCTATGTACAACAGAACAAAACGCTACCCAACACCAAGCTATGCACACGATCTTTTTTATATTTAAGCCCATTGTTGCAGCCACTATGTTGATCCATCAAGTTGAGGGTCTTCCTTTATTCCTCGACCTGCCACTCTCCCAAACATGTTGTCCTTCTCCAGGGATTGGTCCCTCCTGACCACATGTCAAATATACATAAGACACAGTTTAGCCATCCTTGCCTCCAAGGAGCACTCTGGTTGCACTTCTTCTAGGACGGATCTGTTTGTTCTTTTGGCAGTCCATGGTATATTCAATATTTGTCTCCAACACCATAATTCAAAACCATGAATTCTTTGACTGTCTCTCTTTTTCAATGCCCAGCTTTCATAATCATATGATGTGACTGAAAATACCATGGCATGAGTCAGGCATAATTTCGTCCTCAATGTGACACCTCTACTTTTCAACACTTTAAAACGGTCTTTAGCAACAGCTCTTCCCAATGCAATGCATCTTTTGATTTCTTGACTGCCGCTTCAGTGGGTGTTAATTGTAGAACCAAGTAAAGCAAAATCTTGGGCAATCTCAATCTTTTCTCCATTCATCATGAAGCTGCTTACTAACCTAGTTGTAAGATTTTTGTTTTCTTGATGTTGAGGAGCAATTCATAATGAAGGCTGCGTTCTTTGATCTTCATCAGTAAACATTTCAAATCCTCTTCACTTTCAGCAAGCACAGTTGTGTCATCTGCATAACGCAGGTTGTTAATGAATCTTCCTCCAGTCCTGATGCCATGTTCTTTTTCATAAAGTCCAGCTTCTTGGATTATTTGCTCAGCACAGAGATTGAAGAGATATAGCAAAAGGATACAGCCTCGATGCACACCTTTCCTGACTTTAAACCAAGCAGCATTTCCTTTTTCTGTTTGAATGACTGCCTCTTCATCCATGTACAAATTCTTTTTTTTTTTTTTTTTTTTGTGGTACTGGGGGTTGATCCCGGGGCCTCACGCCTGTATGCTTTGCAAGTGCTATACCACTGAGCTGCACCCCCAGCCCTTTTATTTTTTTTTTTCCTTACTTCCTGAGACAGAGTCTCACTAAGTTACATAGACTTCCTCTAGTCTCGAACTTGCGATCCTCCTGTCTCCGCCTCCCAAGCCCCTGGGATTATAGATGTGCGCCACCACGCCCAGCTGCATGTACAAATTCTTTATGAGTAACACTAAGTGTTCTGGTATTCCCATTGTTTGCAATGTTATCTATAATTTGTTGTAGTGATTTTTAGAAACTTAAAATTACAATTCTAACTTTAGTGATAATCCCTTATTAATGCAACAAACCTAAACACATTATTCTACTTTATAATATTAAGAAATCAAGTATACTTTAAACACAGAATTTCTTATAGAAATACATACATCTGCAGTAATGTCATTGAACTTGGTGATAAAGGCATGCTTTACTATATCCACAGCAATTTCTGATGCAATTACCATACAGACATCTGGAAACAACACCCAGAGATGATCTATAACGTATGGAAAAAAGAGAGACAATTAAATCTTTTAATATGAACAGAATCTGCATCACAAGCTATCAGAAATCTGAAATCTCCACAGGGGAAACCATAATATTTTCAATAAATGATATATAGAGAACTAGTATCCAATCAGTTATAACCTTTATCAAAAGAACCAGAGTTTACCAAGTCAGATGATAATTCATTCCACCAATATTTATTCAGTACTTTCTATGTTCCATGTACTATATGTCCTGTATGGGAACAGTGGGGAGCACAGCCCCTGCCTTCCTGGAGCCTACATGGTAGTAGGGATGATGAGGTTCAGTAGGTCATTTAGGAAATCCTTTAACTCTACAGCTGCCTCCACCTGACAGTGAATAGCTGGCAGAGATGTGCTGAAGTCATCGGAGCAACTTTTCCCTCGTTGATCACTATGATCTAAAGGTACGGATCAATCATTTATTTCGCTGTCATATGGTATAGGTGTAACTTGTCAAATCTGTTCACCTTTGTGGTATTTATTAAGATTTCAATTCAGGATTGCATGTTTGATTAAAAAAAAAAATAGCCACACATAACCTTCTAAGACCTTGAAGAAGGATTTCAGAGTGGGACAAGCAAAAGATGATTGGAAATGCTGGCAAGAGCCAGAGGGGACTTGGGACCTGGGTGGCTGGAGTTTTAGGCTCTACATGTTGGCAGCTCAAGGCAGCTTTACTGAGACTGGCATCGTGGTGAGGCTTTGGCAATCAGGGACCTCTTTTGACAATAAACCCTGCTACTAAGTACTATATGACTTCGGGCAAGTTTCTTAATTATCTAAATTCCAGTGTCCTCATTTAAAAAATAAGGAAAATAAAAGTATCTATATTTCATTATTATGAGAATTAAATGAGATAAGGGTATGCAGCAATATGCCTGGCATACAAAATAGGTAGTATCATCTGCATGTTACTAATTATTCTGGGAAAGCATCCATTAAAAAAAACTAAAAAAAAAAAGTTGAAAGAATGATGAATTCATCAGCAGTGTTCCTTTTATCATTCTGTCTGCCACACTAATGATAAAAGAGACGTAAGATGACCTGCTGAAAGTCACGGTATAAATGAGAAGATGACTGCACACACCCAGTTGTCAGAGAGCTCAGAGTACCAATGCTGCTCTGGGATTGCTGATCCCACGTGGGCTACTGTGACAGCCACACTCCCCCCTCTGCTTTCCTGGGCCCTGTTAGCTGACCCAATTACATCATCGGTCATCAGGAGGACCCAGGTCCACAAAGAATTAAGGTGCATGTGGAGGGAGAAGCTGCCCTCCCACATGTCAAGGGGCTTTTGGATCTATTCAGACTAGAACTTATACCACTGTAAGAGCTATCATTTGATCTTATGGTTTCTGTAAGAAAGTAACTTTTGGAAATATATTTGGAGGGTCATATATCTTGTTTTATATCTGTTTCTGTTTTTTTACAGGTACCTGAAAACAAGCTATGAATTAAAATAAATTAACAAGAGCTTTTAGATACCTAGAACACCCATAGGGGCTGGGATTTAGCTCAGTTGGTAGAGTGCTGCTCTGCAGTCCCTGAGGTCCCAAGTTCGATTCCCAGCACCACAAAAACGGGAGAAGGATGTGGCAACCCACTCCCGAGGCAATCCTGAAACAACCAGCCATTGAAAACCCTATGAGGGTCACTATGAGTTGGACACGACTCAATGGCACCCAACAACAACAACAAGAACACCCATGATATTGGGAGTAATAAATGAAATGCAAAATGTGATCTGACCCCTTAAGAATAAAGTGGCAAAAAAGTCAGACATTAAAAAACTTCTAAATTACTTGAGATCTGAGCAAGTGATTATTTCCCATTTAGCTCACTTCAGTATTATAATTACCCATCTATTTCCTCTATTAGCCTGTGACTCCTGCAATGTCTTAGCACTTTTTATGTAGCCACAGTGCCTTGCCTTTTGCCTGGCATACAGTATATGCTCAATGAATGTCTACCATCATGAAGAGATGACGAAAATTCATGGAATTCTGACAACTTCCTGTCAGCCTGGATTCAGGGATGTATACAAGCAACAAAATTTCCTGTTGTATGTTCTATTTCTTAAATTTGTCCCTATTCAAAATGCTAATAAGTAGACAGTGAATGGGAAAAGATAACTGTAACAGAAGAGCACAGGTTCTTCTGGTCAACTCCTAAAATGAAAATGGTTTGACTGCATTTAGGTAACCACGGCAGGCTAGCTATGGTTAGGAACAAAGAGAGAGGCTGGAGCTGCATGCAGCTCCAGGGACACCAGGAGGCTGTGGGGAATGACAGCACGCCACCACACCAGAGAAAATATGCTCCATCCGTTCCCTGAAACAGTATTTTCAACACCCACACAGAGGTATGGCCAGTTGTTTCAAGTTTTCTGAAGTACTCATTTTATTCCATGTGAAAGAAAGACTGGTTTAAGAGTAAAATTAAGATACACTGTATTTGTTAAGAGCGAGTTACCTGGATTCCAAGAAAACTGTTCCATGTTTCTCAAACACACTATTAGCAAGAGCACATAATTTGTGAATCGTTCCTTAATATCTAAAAAAAAAAGTGAACATATTATGTATTACAGTGCATATATAGAACATACATAAAATACTTCTATTAAAACATGATCAAACTATAACATTGTGTATAAATATCTATAAAAAAAGTAGTTATCCCTCAATATCTATGGGCACTGGTTCTAAGACTGCTTGGAATATCAAAAGCCATGATGCTTAAGGGCTTAAATCCCTCAAACACAATGTAGTATTTGCATACAACCTACACATACCTTCTCATATACTTCAAGTCATCTCCAGATTACTCATAAAACCTGGTACAATGGAAATAGTTGATCTGCTATATTGTTTAGGGCATAATGACAAGAAAAGTCTGTACCTGTCAATACAGATGTCATTTTTTTTGTCTTAAGAGTATTTTTTGACCTATGGTTGGTTAAAACCACGTATGCAGGATGAACAGATATAGAGGGCTGATTGTATTCTCTCTCTACATACATACATATATATATGTAT
Organism: Pedetes capensis; assembly: GCA_007922755.1. Taxonomy (NCBI): domain Eukaryota; kingdom Metazoa; phylum Chordata; class Mammalia; order Rodentia; family Pedetidae; genus Pedetes; species Pedetes capensis. The sequence goes on from VMDO01005167.1 coordinate 39,635, forward strand.
GTATATATATACATATATATATATATATATATATATATATGTATACACACATACACATGCATATATTTTTTATCTGTTGTTATGCTGGAGCTACATTGGTAAGCCATTTACTTTGTTTTCCAATGTAATTCTAATACAGAAATTCAAAAATGTTAAATGAACTTCAAAAAACATTCAAATCATTCAACTGCTCAGACTGGGGGGCATATGGCAAGTTTTCATTAGACAGAGGGAAAAACAGCAGCAGAGTAAAATACAAGACGTTGGGTAATATGAAACTCTTGTTTCCCTTCTGGTCAATAGTAAGCACGTAAGTACCAACCTAGTGAATCCCTTAGCTGAGAAAACACTGATATTACAACAGAGTCTGGGGGATTAAAAACAAAATTAGATTTCACAATGGTATTTACTATAAGGCAACAGCTATATATTCTGCACTAGTTAGGATAAATCTAATAAAAGTAAATAACTGAACTCTTGCCAAAGGCTAGTTTACACATTTCACTTTTTAAGCTGTTATTTTCTCTAAAGAGTCCAAGATACTATGTAGTTAAGAGATGAAGTGAAAAAAGCCTATTCCTGCAATATGCGTGTCCACCTGTGTGTGCGCCTGTCTAAGAATGGGGACTGTGGCTAGAAACAATCATTGTTACAGCAACTTGAAAGCTCTCAGACATATTGCCGTCACTTCCCACTTTTCTGCTATCTCCGTAATTCCGAGCTCCCTGACACCATCCAACCACGGTACCTTTCACTTTGACTGTCTTTGCTCCTTTGATTCCCACCACTTCCTGTTACTCTATAGCAACATGATCTGGACTGCCGTGACAAAACTCTGGCCTCTATAAGTGAGCTTACCTTTACCATCTATGCCTTCCCCAGATCCCTAAACTCTTCAGTCAGTTGCTACGCCCTTCCTCTCCAGGGCAGCTCAACTCCTTCTTTGTGATGGGTCTGAACTGCACCTTTACTCCCTCAAAGCCTACTTAGCACAAACTGCTATTCTGTTAATGAAAATGTACAGTTACTCCTTATGCAATACCATGTTTTGGGGTATAAAGTATAGCTGTGAGTCTCAGGGTACAGCGTACAGACATGCACCTTGAAAGGCACACTACAATAGGAAGGAAATACATGTGGGGTTTTCAAGTGCATATGTTTTCACCAGTTCTAGGTCACAAGTGCAATGTATTCTGTGATTTCAAAGGTGATACAGATTAAATTAAATGTCTGTCCTACAATTCTGATCAAGGTCAGATACAAAATTTATTCTCTATTACCTACATTTAGTTCTGGTTAATTCACGGGACAATTAATTTATGGGACTACATTTTTCAATGCACCTTGTTTGGAATTTCATATAATTATTCACAAATCAGTCTCTGTGAGTGTGCTAAGTCCTTTCTAATTTCCATAAACAAAGTTAACAAAGAATGTATTTATTTTTGACCATTCTACTAAGTATGGATACATAACATAATACAAACTTGGTTCATTACATAACGATCTGCAAAATGTCTTGAGAAATTTATAACATTATTTTAAAAATAGCTCTGATTACTGGGGAGTTGCACCCAGGGCCCCCTGCGTGCTTTGGAAGCACCCTACCATGAGCTGCATGCCAGCCCACTGTTTACTTTTTACTTTGAGTCCGGGTCTCACTAAGTTACACAGGCTGCCTCTGGCCTCAAACTCGAGATCCTTCTGTCTCCAAACCCTGAGTTGCTGGGATTACAGGTGTGTGCCACCACACCCAACTTTAATGCACTCTTAATAAAGAAAAATCAATAGCAGTATTTAAATTAATATCCTATTCTTGAACACAAAGAAGCTGCCAACATTCAGAAAACCTGCAATCATCTAAACTATAAGGAAACTGATGGGAGGGGAAGAAACTCATATTACTAGGGGGATATTTAAGACCAAATAGCTTTTAGAACAGCATTCATTTCAAAATATGGTAGAGATTAATAAAAATTGACAAACTCTGGTAGATAAGTACAATTTTATATTATGAAGGATGTGAGGACAGTAACTTTAAAGATTAAGTAACACTATTTTTATTTTAAGAACGCATTTATCAATCTTACTGTGAAAACAAGGCTATGCAAATTTTTAAAGTTTTATTCCTGTGCCTTCTGCTTTATTTTTTACATTTAAATGCTCTATATAGGTATTACGAAGCCAAGATATTAAATCTGAACTTTATCACAGCATATCTCAAATTTTTAAGAGGTTCTTCACAGTAAAATAAAATCTTGCATTACATAAATAATGCAATGAACACTGTATTTACATCACATCTCATCTTCAGAATTGTCAGATTTTGATTAGGACTGAACTTTTACATTGATTAAAAGTCACAATGTCTACCAAAATAGGAATGTTTTCTCTTAACCTTTATTAAAGAGCTTCAAACACTGGTGATTAATACTTTTAAGATATTTCTGATATTCTGATTACGAACCTCCTTTTCCCCTGCTATATTACCACTAACAGGGATATAGCTTAACATATTTATAGCTGCAGTTTAAGTAAGAAAGGAGTCGTTACTCTATTTCTAGTAGACTTCAAACTTATTAAAGATACACAGGCTGGTGTTAAAAGGATTGATTCTCCTTCAGGACCTTTATGAAAGCACAGGTCACATTATTATTAATGGGGAAAAAAAAGTACGGAAACTTTTTCATCTCAAGAATACAAACCACAAAGCCCCAGGTTTCACATTCAGCTAGTTCTTACATTAAAATGAAGTGGAAAAAAGGATAAATTGTTCAAAGTTGGGTTTTATTAAGGAAACTCCATGTCACATGTCTTCCTCAGGCAATTCCTCTAAAGAAAATGTGTAGTCAGCTAATACTTGAAGGAATGAAGTTACTCTAACATTTCCAAAGATTTCCACATTAAACCTGCGCAAAGTACTGAACCTTAGTAGCTCAGCTTCTGAAAGAGAAAAAATTCCCAGGAAAATGTCTAAAAACAGAACAAGTGAGGTGGGAGCACACGGAGGACTGGCTCTCACGTCCGGGCCTCTACAGAGTACAGAAGAAGGAGAGATTTCCAGGAACGGCACGCAGCGGCTCAGGTGGTCCCCACTCCTCCCTTTAATGCTGAGGACCATTTGCAGTATTAGCAAAATTGCCTCAGGCAGATTTTTTTCCCCCCTTACTGGAGGATAGGTTTTAAAACTTACTGTAGGGTAAAGTTAATTTCTCATAAAGACTAAAGGGTACAATGCAAACTATTTTCATTATTTTGCTTACAACAAAGGCAGAACTTTTTTGGTATTTATTACTAACCATTTTAAGCCAAAATAAACTCCTGAATTTCTTGTGAGCTGACATGCATTCCTGATCAACATGCCACTTTTTTTTCAGAATTTTCTTAAAACTGAACTATTGAGTCCCTAATCTCTCTAAGCTAAGAAACTGTTATTGGGGGACCTGTTTAAAAAAGAAAGAAAAGAGACATTGCATTAACATGTTAGTGATAAGGTTAAAAACCACAATCTCCTTATAATTTTCAGGCTCTTATACACAAAAGACTGAAAACCTCTAAAATTTAAAATCGCATGCATACTTTAAATCTCTATAAAAGGGACTAATAAAAAGCAGGTTAGTAATACATATTAATAAAAATTTGATTTCTGCAATGCATGAAATTCTTGTGGTTAGTCAATATGTTCTATGCCTTAATACTACTGGAGTTCACAGCAACTTCTTTCATTGAGCCCCTTCCCTCCTTTCTCTCCTCTCTTCCTTCATTTTAACACACAGTACCTGACCCCATGTATGTGAAATATTAACAGGGCAAGACATAGCATACATTACCCCTCAGGCTTTGGGACCTGAGGTCCATCTTGGCCCCTACAGAACTATCTTGACTTTACTGTTAAGTTTTCCATGTGTTCATTCCTTGCCTAGTTTTTAGTCTTCCTACAATTTTAAACATTTGTTTGCTTTAATACTCTTGTGTGTCATTATTTTCCTTGTCAGAGAGTTGAAGTTTATATACAGTGAAATGCATAGATCTTAAGTACACAGGCTCCTGAGCTCTGGTCACCATTCCAATTAGAAAATAAGAGGTCCACAACCCAGAAAGTTTCCTTGCACCCTGTCCTCAGTCAGTCCTTATTCTTAAAAAGCAACCACGCTTATTTCTATCATCAGAAATTAATTCTGTATGACCATAATCCTCAGATAAGTGAAATTAAATAGTATGTATGTTTTTGTGTCTGGCTTTTATTGTTGAACACAATACTTTCGAAATGTACATAGCAGGATGCATGAGTAGTTCATTTGTTTTTTTCCTTAATTGCGGAGTAGTGTTATGTAGTATGGATATATCACTATTCATCTATTTTCTTGTTGATAGACATTCAGATTGTTTCTAGTTTCAGGTTATTGTGAATAAATGCTGAATTACAGAGTAGGTGAATATTTAACTGCATAAGAAAGAAACTGCCAGAAACTTTCCCAGAGCAGTCCTAATGTTTTATGCTCTCACTGCCAATGCATGAGGTCATCAGTTAATCTGTATCCTCACTAACACTTGTCATTGTCAGGATACAAGAGCAGCCAAGCTGGTGAGCCTGTAGTGATGGCTCATTTGGCTTTCCTTTGTAGTTTCCTAGACAGATTTTCCCTAATAACGCTAGGCACCGTTGCATGTGCTTGTGTCGGCCAATTATACATTTTCTTTTGGAAAATGGCCAAGCCTTTTCCCCCATTTCTAAATTGGATTATCCTTCCACAGCTCATTGGAAGAACTTACAATATATTCACAAAACAAAAAAAATCCATTGTCAGACATATGTATATCAACTCTTTTCTCTTAGTAGCATGGCTCTTAGTAGCATTGTCTTTTCACTTAAAAAATTTTTTTAATGAGCCTGAGTTTTATATTTTGAAGTCCAATTTATTTATTTATTATGGTTAGTGCTTTCTGTGTGCTCTCTGAGAATGTCTGCCCACATAAAAGCTGTGGATATATTCTCCTATATTTTGTTCTAGAAGTTTTATAATTTAGCATTATGTTTATGGCAATGAACCACTTTGAATTAATTTTTTGGGGGGAAGGTCAAAGTTCATCTTTATCCAGATGTTTCACCACTACTAGTTGAAAAAAACCTGGTCACTAAATATTAACTTTCTTTAGAAAATGCAATTACTTTTTATTAAAATGTTATTTGGCATTTATGTTAATGGTATGAACAACTTAAAATTAATGTTAATTAGATCTGCAAGTAGAATCTAACTGTACATACCGCTATTTGACATTTGAAAGAGATTGTTCTTTTCAAACTTCTTGAAAACACTTCCTTTAATTTCAACAAACTGAAATAGTAAACAGAAAAATCATCTTTATCATTATGACAGTTTTAAAACCTGACATGCTACATTTAAAACTTTCTAGAGAATAAATAAAATACAGAATATCAAATTTCATATCAACTACAGTATTACCACTAAAGAACCTTTATAATCGCAAAACATAAAATGAAATCTCATACTTACATTATTGGACATCATGATAGTAAGCAGTGACTTGTTGTGAGAGTTAAAAGCTACATTGAGAGTTGTTGCTTGAACCATTATGAGAATTGCATGCAAAACTAATGGTATGTCAAGGAAAATACTTAAGTTTGTTTTCATATTACTAAGAGATTGACATTGCCTACAGCCATAGCACTGTCAGATCATGGAACCTAAGCAGGGTCTGGCCTGGTTAGTACTTGGATAGAAGGGAGACCATCTGGGAACATCAGATACTGTAGGCTTGGGAGAAGGATCTGGCAACCCACTTCCAAAAATCAATCAGCCATTGAAAACCCTATGAGTATCAGAGAATCACTGACAATAGTATTTCGCTTTTTGTATGTAGGGTCACTATTAGTTGGACACCAACTTGACGGCACCTAACAAGAAGAAATAAAATAAAACTTTAAAAGTGAATAATGGGGAAAAAGCTACTGCCTTCTACACCAAATCTTAAAGAAATTATTTTATTATCATTACAATTATCCTATTAGCTCTAGTTGATGCAAAATGGACAAGGTAAGATGTATGTAATTTATATGAAACAAACAAAAGTAGAAATGAACCTCTGTGTATCCATTTATTTAGACAATGAGTTCTTTTTATTTTAGGTTTGTTGTTATTGTTAGGTGCCGTCAAGTCGGTATCCAACTCATAGCGACCCTCATAGGATTTTCAATGGCTGACTGTTTCGGGATTGCCTTGGGAGTGGATTGCCAGGTCCTTCTCCCATTTTGCGGTGCTAGGAATCGAACTCAGGGCCTCAGAGACTGCAGAACAGTGCTCTATCAACTGAGCTAAATCCCAGCCCCGACCATGAGTTCTTTTGAACAGGGTAATTTTGTTCTTTCTGTATCTGCACCTGGCACAGTGCTTAGTTAATAGGTCCTCAAAAAAGTGTTAAGTAAATGCGGAAAAACTATAATAAATAATGAAAGAAGAGACATAGAAATATACATTCTGTATTAAAGTAACTTAAATTTTAAAGAAAAGAACACAAAAGTCTGAAACTGGTTTTTGTCTCTGGTTCTTTAGGTGATATGGGATGTTAAGACAGTAAAAAAATGTCTGAAAATTAAGATTTTTCATCATATATCAAAAAGAATTATTTTCATATTATATATGGAATAATTTATGTTAGAATGGTAATTTTTTACTAAACTAAAACTGGAACAAGCATGTACCCTCATAGGTCTCTTCCTACTTAGTTCTTTAACTTCTCAAGTATTCCTTAATTTTTTTCAAAACTGGGTACACATAGACACATACACACTTTATATAGTAAAGCAGTTACTTTCTGAAAGAAAAGCTTTAACTCAGGAATGTGCACTTGTGTGCACACACACGCACACCCGAAACAGAATTCTCAAAATTTTACCAAAGAATTCACAGATTTAAAGATAATTTCAAGAAATATTATAAGTTGAAACAATTATATAACTCCTTAAAAATGTAAAATACAGACAAATGTTACTTTTTCATTACAGAATGCTTCCTAATAATCAGTTATACTAAGAACAAAGAATTGTGCACACGTGTTACTGCTGTTAGGTTCTGTCAAGTAGGGTTTGACTCATAGGGATCCTATATATAACGGAAGAAACACTCTGATTCTGTGCCAGGCATGTGATCTTTTTCAGGGTTAAGCCCATTGTTGCAGACATCGTGTCAATCCACATAGTTTATGGTTTTCCTTTTTTTGTTGTTGTTGACTTGCCCCTCTCCCAAACATGATATCCTTCTCCAGGGATTGGTCCCACCTGACAATATGTCCAAAACACGTAAGATGCAGTCTAGCCATCCTTGCTTCCAAGGAGCACTCTGGTTACACTTCTTCTAGGACAGATTTGTTGGTTCTTTTGGCATTCCATGGTATATTCAATATTCATCTCTAGCACCATAATTCAAAAGCATCAATTTTCCTCTTGTCTCCCTTATTCAGTGTCCAGCTTTCACAACCATATGATGCCAATGAAAATACCATGGCATGAGTCAGGTCAGTGTGCCATCTTTACTTTTCAACACTTTTAAGAGGTCTTTTACAACAGCTTTTCCCATTGAGATGTGTCTTTTGATTTCCTGACTGCTGCTTCAGTGGGTGGTGGTTGTAGAACCAAGTAAAGCAAAATCTTGGACAACCTCAATCTTTTCTCCATGTACTGCTTACTGACCCAGTAGTAAAGATTTTTGTTTCGTTGATGTTGAGGGGTAAACCATACTGAGGCTGTGTATTCTTTAACCTTCATCAGTAAATGTTTCAAATCCTCTTCACTGTCAGTAAGCAGAGTAGTGTCATCTGCATAGCACAGGTTGTTAATGAATCTTCTTCCCATCATGATACTGCATTCTTCTTCATAAAGTCCACGGTCATGGATTATTTGCTTAGCATAGAGATTGAAGAGGTGCAGTGAAAGGATACAGCCCTGATGCACATCGTTCTCAATTTTAAGCCAGGGAGTGTTTCCTAGTTCTGTTCTAATGACTACTTCCTGGTTCATGCACAGATTCCTCATGTGTACAGTTAAGTGCTATGGTGTTCCAATTCTTCACAGTGTCATCCATAATTTGTCATGATCCACACAATCAAATGCCTTTGCATAGTCAATAAAACATAGACATAAGGCTCTTTAAATTCATTCACAATTACTATACCAATCACTTTCTCAAAAGAAAGCAGATATTTCATGTTAATCTTCTGTACACACTATTTCATGTTAATCTTCTGTATACCCACACACACACACGCCCACACACCTTTAAATTTGTGAAACAGCTAGCCAAATAAAATAAGGCATAATATGCACCGACTGATAGAATTTGCAGCAAATCTAAAAGGATACAGACATAGAGAACGGCCATGAAAAAGTGAGGAATCACTCCGATATGGGCTCTTTTTCTTTCTTTAGGCTCTGTGGCTGTCCAGTAGAGAGCGTCTAATATATCTTGTCCAAATGATGAAAACAGACGATCAGCTACCTACAGAGAGAAATATTGGAAAGACGTTGCTTTTCTTCTTCTTTTTTTTTTTTTTGTGTGTGTGTATGTGGCAGTGGGGGATGGAACCCAGGGCCTCATACATGCTTTTGAAAGCACTCTACCACTGAGCCACACTTTAGCCCATTTGTTTAAACTTTTCTTTTTAGGGACAGGGTCTCCCTAAGTTAAGCAGGCTGCCTCTGGCCTCGAACTTACCGTCCTCCTGCCTTCATGTCCAAAGTCACTGGAACTACAGGTGTGAGCCATCACGCTTGCCTTGGAAGGATGTTTCTTAATAGTGCAGTCAAATATCTTACTAAAATTCAGATGCAAATCGACTGCTGAAGACCTGATTTTTAAAATCCTAGTAGAAGGTAAGCTAAAGAAGAACAGGGAGTTTTGTTTACTTATTTATTCTTATTATTTTATTCTCTGGCACACAGCAAGTACTCAAATATTCTGGCACACAGCAAGTATACAAATATTTGTAGAACTGGAATTAGAATTTGGTCAGCTAAGTGTCTGTAATCAGTGTTATATGGTAGCAAAAATAGAAGGGGACAAGCACATCAAAATTATAGTTCCTCTGCTGTTTAGCACTTTAACTTTAGGGTTCAAATTTAACTTCTTTAGGAAAAATACATCATTTGATTCATTCTATGCACACCTATATTTGTAAGTAAGGCAGCTGTATTTTGTTTGATGTTTACTATAATGAATATAATATGAAGATTTGTTTCCTAGAGACATTTTCAGGTATTGATCTCTTGAAATTCTGTATAATGCTGAAGCACATTAAGAGAGAGAGAAGGAAGGTAGCATATCATTTGGTAATCAGCTGAATGCCACCTCCTAGGAGAGGCCTTTCCCTGACCGTTCTGTCTCCTATGGCCCCGACAGCCTCGACTACACTAGCCTGTTAGGTCATCTGCTAACATCACCTTGCTTACTGTCTCTCTCTCACCTGCAGAACACAAGTTCAATGAGAGTAGGCTTGTTCACCTCTGGACCTTCAAAGTCTAATAAGACAGTGGACAGCATGCAGGGAGTGCTGATTAAATGTCTGCTGAATAAGTAACAGCTACTGGTTAGAGTGGGGATGGGGTTTAGGCTCAGTTGCTAGAGTGCTGCTCTGCGGTTTCTGAGGATCTGGATTCACTCCCCAGCACGACAAATACAGAAGAATGTGGCAATCCACTCCCAAAGCAATCCCCAAACAGTCAGCCATTGAAAACCCTATGAGGGTCGCTATGAGTCAGACATGACACCTAACAACAAACAACAACAACAACAACAACAACAACAACAACAACAATCTGTTGGGGAGCCTATTACCACATGCCTGACATTGTGCTGAACCTTTTAAATCATCTCATTTAATCCTCATACTCCCCCTAGTGTTTCTACTTTACAAAGAACTGAAAATCAGAAATAATTGTTGTTAGGTACTTTCAAGTTCAACTCAAAGTGACCCTCACAGGGTTTTCAATGGCTGATTGTCCGAGGATTGCTTCAGGAGTGGCTTGCCACATCCTTCTCCCGTTCTTGCAGTGATGGTGATTGAATCTGGGTCCTCAGATAGTGCAGAGCAGCACTCTACCAACAGAGCTAAGCCCCAGCCCCTTAATTAGCAACCAGCAATCCTCCATACGTCTGTCAGTTTGTCATGCTGTGAGGGCTTGGGTATTGCTGTGATGCTGAAAGCTTTGGCACTGGAATTTCAGATACCAGCAGGGACACCCATGAGGGACAGGTTTCAGCTGAGCGACCAGACTAAGACTAGGGAGAAGGACCTGGCAGCTCATTCCCAAATCAATTAGCCACTGAAAACCCTATGAATAGCAGAGAAACACTGGCAAGCACAGTGCTAGAAAATGAGCCTCCCAGGCTAGAAGGCATTCAAGAAACAACCAGGGAAAGGTTGCTTCCTCAAAAGTAGAGTTGATCTTAATGATGGGAATGGAGTAAAGCCCCTGGGACCTCCAGTTGCTAGTGTGGCATGACTCAAAATGAGAAGAAACACACTGGCTGCAACAATGGCTCAAACATGAAAAGATTGTGCTTATGGCACAGTGTTGGGTAGTGTTCTGTCCTGCTGTACACAGAGTTGCTATGGTCTCCACTCGATTGCACCTAACAACACCCCCTGTATCCAGGACAACCAGGTAATAAAAGAAGGAGCCAGGATTTGCTGTGAGGTAGTCTTTACATCTCTACAACTAGAATATGGACTAATCCACTATGCTTAAGCAACACCATAAATTATGGTATACAAAGTTAACTATTTAGACCATTCTCACTGGCAATTTGTGGGTCCTTTTCCTTGGCCTATTTTCTAGTAATAATAGGTACACTACATTGGAGAGGGCACTATGGGTCAGCAGGCACACATATTAAGTCTGGTGGCAAGGAGTGGCCCTGGCCCTGGTACCCTGCAACTCCCTGCCAGGGAAGGCAGAAAAGGAAATACGAGGGCACTGGCCTGACAGCAAGTCAACAGTAGAAGAAGAGGGGATGGGGCCCAGGCTTTTCTTTCTGCACCAGGGAGGAAGAAGCGGCTGGATCACGCTGTTTCACGAACTTCACACCCACCCACCCCTTGCGCTCCTACTTAACAGGGCAAAGCAAGTCTATGGTTATTGTTGTTGTTGTTAGGTGCTGTAGAGTCATGTCTGAGTCATTGTGACCCTCATAGGGTTTTTAATGGCAGATTGTTTTGGGATTGCCTTGGGAGTGGGTTGCCACGTCCTCCCATTTTTGCGGCACTGGGAATTAAACTCGGGACCTCAGAGACTGCAGAGCGGCACTCTACCACCTGAGCTAAATCCCAGCCCACAAATCTATGGTAGAAAGCCTCTAATCAGGAAGCTGGGCTGTGGTTTTAAAACAGCTGGGTGTTGAGTTTAGGAACTACCCTGTTAGTCAGAGTCCTGTGGCTTCTGTGGAGATACGAAGGCTATGCAATAGCACAGGAACAGAAAGACCCCTTCCCCACACCTCACCTCCTCTGTCCACTCAGTGGGAAAGATCTCCTCACAGGTAATGGAACACAGATGGATCTTATGGCTTTCCCTAAAAAACAATGTAGGTGGGCCAGGATGTAGCTCAGTGGTAGAGCACTTGCCTGGCACGCTGCAGGACCTAGAGTTTGATTTCTAGCACCACAAAAAAGAAAAAATGAATAGGAAATGGCACTTTGATTTTCAAAGTTTATTATATAACTGGGGTAGCTTTCTATTTTAAAAAACTAAATGTACAGCGATATGCACGTATGGGAATGTCACAATGAAACCCATAAAATAGTACACTAACTAAAAAAATTACTAACAACAACAAAAAGGACACATAAACATTCTAACTGTAAAGCAAAATATTCTTTTGTAAAGTAAATGTGTAACTACTCAATTTATCTTTTGTATAAATGCAGATTTTCACATGCTGACTGCTATAAAGTAAAATATATTTTGTATTAAAAAGTACTTAATGCAGCTGAATTTTGTTTAAAGTTTACTATAAGGAATATAATATGAAGATTTATTTCCTAGCCGGGCATGGTGGCACACGCCTGTAATCCCAGTGGCTTGGGAAGCGGAGGCGGGAGGATCGCAAGTTCGAGAACAGAGGCAGTCTGCATAACTTAGCAAGACCCTGTCTCAAAAAGTAAAAAAAAAAAATGGGCTGGGGGTGCAGCTCAGTGGTCCAGCACTTGCAAAGCATGCAGGCGCGAGGCCCTGGGTTCAACCCTCAGTACCAAAAAAAAAAAAAAAAAAATTTTCCTAAAGACATTCTCAGATATGGATCTCTTTGAATTCAGTATAACATCTAGGTACATTGAGAGAGAGAAAAAGAGGACATCATATCATTCGGGAGTCAGCTGAATGCTACCTTCTAGGAAAGGAGTACTAAGAACTGGGCTGGCCGTGATGGCAAACATCTATAATCTCAGCACTCAGAAGGCGGAGGGAGGAGGATTGCGAGCTTAAGGCCAGCTTGAGCTACACAGTAAGTATGATGCCAGCCTGGGCTACACAGGGAGACTCTGTCTCAAAGGAAGAAGGAAGGAAGGGAGGGTGTATGGAATGAAGGAAGGAAGGAAGGAAGGAAGGGGAAAGGAAAGGAAAGGAAAGGAGAAAGGAGGGGAAGGAGGAAAGAAGGAAGGAAGAAAGAAAAGGAAGGAAGGAAGGAAGGAGAAAAACAGAGAAACTGAGCAATTTATGTAAAAATTTCAAAGCGATGTAAATGTAAACCTATTATGTTGTTGTTATTGTTAGGTGCTGTTGAGTCCGACTCATAGCAACCCTATGTACAACACAATGAAACACTCCCTGATACTATGCCATGTCTGGAACTAAGTTAGTGCTCCTGACACTGTGCCACGCTGGGCACTATGTCAGTGTTTCTCTGTTATTCATAGGGTTTTCAATGGCTGATTGTTTCAAGATTGTTCTGGGAGTGGGCTGCCAGGGCCTTTCCCCATTTTTGCAGTACTGGGGATCGACCCCAGGGCCTCAGAGAGTGCAGAGCAGCACTCTACCAATTCAGCTAAACCCTAGCCCACAAATCTATTATAGCAAATATATATATATGAAATATCATAATATTTAGTTCATAGTCTTTAAAGTTCTAGCAAAATAAGTACATATAGGTTTCCATTTTCCCTAGCTTTTGAGAGTACCTTCTCTAGAGGGTACTGACTCAGAAATAGCCAGGCAGTGGGAATCTTTCCTGAATATGGGAGCAGATACCTCACCCTGAGGACACGCTCCCTCAGCAGCGCAGGTGCCATCTCATTAGAAGCACAGGTTCTCCAGCCCCAGCAAAGCAGAATCTGATTCTAACTGGACCTCCCAGCGACTGTACACACATTAAAGGGCAGAAGTACCTTTACTACAACCCACAGGATAACCGTCCTCATCTCAGGTACCTTGTGTTTCAGAAGACTCGAAGCTGTGAGCAGGGCCAAGCCTCAGGCTGACCAGGCAGGGTCGCGTGCGCCCTTACCTCCAGCATGTTGTAGATGATGTAGAGCTTGATGACAGACTGCCCCCTTATCAGGTGGTACATCATGGAGTAGTCAACGTAGTGCATCATGAAATAGCAGATTATCAAAATGACACCCTTCAAAATGTCACACACCTGGGCAGGCTGAAGTAAACGTCTGTCCCTGAAACAGACCAGAAATAATGGAAATATGACTTTTACTTTATGTGTTCACAAATCAGTCATCTTTACAGGACATATATTAGCGTACAAAGGTAATAATGAGAATTACATTGATCTTTTGAAAAGTTCAAATGAACAAGGACCGTTACACTAAATGGTTACTCAATAGCATGAAATTCTTTGCCAAGTACAGGAAACAAAGACATTAAACCAGAATTACAATTAGAAGCCAGGGTTCTCAATAAATGAACACCGAGGGCAGGCGCCTGCTGCTGGAGTGCCTTCCATGAGGACCACGAACCTTTAAGCTGCTCTGGAAGCCCCGCAGCCCACTGGACCCGCCTTTCTCGCACAGTGTTAGCGCCGTGTGCACGGTTCTGTACTTTATACTTTTATTTAACAGCATAGCAGAGTCTTCCATATTTGTTCATAGGAATTCATACTTTCATGGCAGCACAGTATCCCCAATGGTGGTGTTGCTGTTGTTAGGTGCCGTCGAGTTGGTATCCGACTCATAGCGACCCTACTTACAATAGGTGAAACACTATTATCATGCTTCTCTGTTATTCATAGGGTTTTCAATGGCAGATTGTTTTTTGGGAGTGGGTTGCCAGGTCCTTCTCCCAAGCCTACAACATCTGGTGCTCCCAGGCGGTCTCTGATCCAAGTACTAACCAGCCCTAATCCTGCTTAGCTTCTGAGATCTGACGGCATTGGATGCCACAGTGATATGGCTGCAGGCTCTTAAGATGCCCTTGATAGATTTCCAGTGTCCTAAAACTATGGTACAATATTATAAGTCATATCACATTAATGCAAGTACAGTTGTAGGATAAATTCCTAGAACTGAAGTTTCAAGGTTATAGTCACTTGACATTTTGATAAGGAGAGCTAATATGTCCTCTAGGGTAGGGGTGCCATTTTACACTTCTGCTAGCAATTATGAAGAAATGTGCAGTCCATGACCATCAAAACAGTGTGTGACTAACTTCCACATCTTTGCCAAGTGCAGTGGTGAAAAATGGTACCTCATGTAGTTCCAATGTTGGTTTCTCTCGAATCTGAACATCTATTTTAATATATTGAAGAATTATTTATATTTCCTTTGAATTCTCTTCTATCTTTTTTGTGCTGGCTTGTAGGACAGTTCGCAATTACAGAAATTAGTTCTCTGTAACACGGACTAAAATTTTTTCCTAATTAATTTATGTATCATTGTTTACTTCTGAGGCCTGAGTATGAAAAATTAAACCTAAGTTGTGAAAAGGAACACCTTTATAAGATGGGGCAAAAAATACATTAAAAAAGAAGACACTTAGGATTTCTTTTACTGGATATAAAGTTCCTGGGACAAGAATGGGAAGGAAGCTTTCTCTGTCTACTGCAGGACAACTGCTCAAGACAGAAGCTGCTCAGTCCTCTGTTTTGGCAGCTTTTACATGCAGTGCACTCAAGGAAAAGGACCAAGTATTTTCTTTAGGAGCTACAGAACCTTTTCATGTTCACCAAGCAACAACATACAGGGTGGACCCATCTGCTACTCAGCACTGACCTCTGAGCCATCTACTTGCTATCTGGTAGTCCTTCGCTCCCTAAGCTCTAAAGCCTTCCCAGCCCTGTCCACATCCAGCAAGGTTCTTTTCGCCAAAAATCAACCCATGTTCTGTAAACTTGCTAAACTGTTAACCAGAAACACCACTTTGTAAGACAATGATGAAGCAGTGCCAGTTCTGCAAGCAGTTGTCACAGGACCTCACTCTTGTTTTCTACAATGTAAACTGAATTTACGAATGAATTTAGTTGATCTGTTTACAAGATATGGGATACTGCAGGTCTTGAAGAGAGGCAAATCCAGGAAGAGCTAGAAGGAGATGGGAAGACATTCCAATGAGACTAAGTGGGAGATAGGTTGGAATCTGTTAGATCACATCTTGAAACAAGTACAAGAAAACTGAACGAAATTATTCTTAACAGCTGAAGTTAGGCTCTGGGCAACAGTGCATGCCCTGGGTCCTGGGTTCCATCCCCCAAACTGTAAACAAGACAAAGAAACCAAACAAACAAACAAAAAATCAGGGACATAGCAGATTAATCTCTATCATTATTTTTGTTGCTCTTACCCTTCCCTGATGCCATTCTTCTCCCTCCTGCACAGACTCTGGCCCTTTTCCCCTCCTCAAAACCAAAGTGAACTTCATTTCCTAGCTCCCACATACCTAGCCCACCTAACCTCATTCTGCCCAGGGTGACCTGATGATCCAGGTGATTTCTTGCCTCTATCTTCTGGCATTGGGTTGGGGTTTACCTCAGTTGGTAGAGTGCTGCTCTGTGCTCTCTGAGGCCCTGGATTCAATCCCTGGCCCACAAAAATGGGAGAAGGACCTGGAAGCCCACGCCGGAAATAATCCCGAAACAAGCAGCCACTGAAAACCCTATGAACAGCAGAGAAGCACTGAGGTAGTGCTGGGCATGGCACAGTGTTGGGGAGTGTTTCATTCTCTTATGCACAGGGTGGCTATGAGTTGGACCCAATTTGAGGGCACCTAACAACAACAAATTTTCTGGCAAGGGAAGAGCAGCTGTTCCTTTGGACAGGGATAAACACATTAATAAGTTAAACACCAAGAGGAGGAACCATTTCTTTTCTCTCTTTCTTTCTTTCTTTCTTTCTTTCTTTCTTTCTTTCTTTCTTTCTTTCTTTTTTTTTGTGGTACTGGGGGTTGAACCCAGGGCCTCATGCTTGCATGCTTTGCAAGTGCTGGACCACTGAGCTGCACCCCAGCCCATTTTTTAACTTTTTGAGGTAGGGTCTCACTAAGATATGCAGACTGCCTCTGGTCTCAAACTTGTGATCCTCCTGCCTCTGCCTCCCGAGCCGCTGGGATTACAGGCGTGCGCCACCAGCCTGGCTTAAGAGGAGCCATTTCTAATGCTCTCAAGCTCCTGGCCTATGTGTGACTGTCTCTCCTCTGACAGTCAGCAAACAAATGGAGAGGAATCAGAGAAGGTTCCCACCCTACCCTCCTCAGAAGCACAGGCCCTGTTTCTTCTCCTGAGATGTGTGGGCACTGCTTAGCATACACTGAAAATCACACTGAACCAAGAGTTGGGCCTTTGAATTTAAGAACTACAGATCATATTTTATGAACTTAAGAAAATGACAGGAATTAAAGTAGAGTGGTATTAATTAAATTTCATCAAGTGCCAAAAAGATTTTTGATAACTATTAAAGTGAAAAAGTATACTTAAAAGTTTTGGTACTAGATTTGTTAAGCGATCTCAAAGTAATTTTATGAGATATAGTGCTTTTTTGTATAAGTCTTATTGCATTTCTTTATAAACGTATTTGTAACAAAGGAATAATCTGCTAGTATATCTGCAAAGGAAGATTACATTTGATAGAAGTCATTGAAAAGAAATTAGATCTGCCAAACATCACATATAATAATAGACCACCATGTTTTCTGAAGGAAGATGGTAGGTTAAAACATAAAAACTAAGAGTAAACACCTTTAACTTAGTTTTACCTTACTGAGGATTAAACTAGGTTGTAAAGACAAGGAAAAACGGTAGCGTCAACTTGTGCTGTGACTCAGTCACTAAGGGGCAGGTGCTATTGTCCCAGGCACTCTGCATATGTCCACCTCAGTGTTCACTGTCCTCCTGTGAGGAAGGCAGCTCCACCTCCTGATTTTGCAGATGAGACCAGGGGTGGGTGAGCCCATGCCTGCAGCTGTACTGTGAGTAGTTACCCTATGGTACAGCTGGGGTTGGAACCTTGGCAGTCTGGTTCTAGAGGCATGCTCTTCATGAGGACCTATCTTCAAGACTTTTAAAAAATGAGCTTCCAGACTTACAGGAAGGCTTTTGATCTTCATCATTTGGAAAAGTTATTATGTTAAAAAACCAAATACACCTCATTTTATTCTTTATTTCTAAAATATATTTTAAAAACCTGGAGAAAACCCAGTTCATTGGATCCTCTGCTATCTGTGTGCTCCCTGCTCTGGTGAAAATCTTCCATCGCTAACATCAGAACTGGCTGCTACAGAGATGACTGTGATTTTCAAGATGAAGGAATATTATTCAAATAAAGAATAAAAGAAGCAGAACCCTAAGATATAAGCTCTTGTTTTCACATGAACCTGTTAATGAAGAGGGAAAGTTACAAAAAATAAACTATTTTTAAGGTGGTATCTTACAAGATACCTGCATGTGTCATAGCCTCTCTAAGACACGACCCAATTTCACAAATAAGTCTACCTAGTTAAAACAACTTGAACCAATCATGGTACTTCTTCTTTCTCTGCCAAGATATTTTTAGATGACGATCTGATAAGCATTTCATACTCCGTAAGAAGCTTATCTACAGCCCTGCCAGTCAACCTGGGATCGGCTTTTAAATAATCTTTCAGGCTGAAGTTCTTCAGCGTAATTGCTAAATGCTAGTTTCTAACAATTCCTTTTGTAATGCTAAAAATCCCAAGTGCAACATGTTGGGCAAAGTAAAAAGCATACTAATCTCGTTTAGATTAGTGGCTTGGCTGGTTATGGCAAGTAATACTAGATAAGAGAACTCAATGGAACTTAAAACGTATGAAAAATAAGGCAATCAATTATATTAAAATTTTTTTTCAAGTAAAATCACCCTAATGAAGACCAAATACTCTACAATCCTAAGTTTTATATTATATTCCTACAAATACTTCCACTGTATTTTTACCAATTATTACAAATGGCAATTTTATTTTGTACAATTTGCTATTTAAAGCATCTCCACTTGTTTCAAAGGGTCCACAGATTTTTGGGAACAGAATTAGGTAGCAGAGAAAGATGACCACGGGTAGGCTTTTTCCTCTCTCTTTAGTAGTCTACTACAAAAGTGAAAACTGGTAACAGAAAGATCAGGAAGGAAGAGGCAACAACCAAATGATCAAGAGAAATGGGAGAATCCTTGCATAGTTAATTTCAAATCTGGGTCCAAACATGCCATGGTATCAGCATGGATTATTTCATTACAAAATATGTAAACCAGACATATTTCTTTCTCTCAACATTTAAAAGTATTTGTGGTATCACTGGAAGAGTAAAAAAACACAAATACTATTGAAATAAAAAATGTAAAATATTTAATATGGTTCACGTTTTTGAAAGTTAAAGTCTCTTTATAATTTTAAAAGAAATTGGAATAAAGTATAAGATCAAGATGTTTTCCTTAACTGGAAAACTGAGTATTTCCAGTTTTCAGTGTGACTGACATAGGTAGAAAAAAAATACACAGTATTTAAGTTGACTGATTAAACTCTTTCCTTGGACTTCAAAATAATTTCATACGGCATTAGAAAGAAGTTATGGGTTTTGTAAAGCTATGCTTTGTATTTGGAGTAATGCAGAGTAAAAGGCACTTATATGGGAGCATCTGAGAGCAGCTGACTGCTGTGGTGCTGGAATGAAGTTTTTGCTGTCAAGTGGAGACCCGCACGTGTAATTAAAGATCATTTTACCGGGTGATTTTCATGTTAGGTGAAATCGCGGTCAAATCTTTCATAAACAATGGTAGATAAAACTTTAAGACCAAGTAAAGATGCTATTAAAGGAAAGGAAACCAAATTTTCTTCAGTATGTTTCCATCCCCAAATGGCCGTGTCTGCCTAATGTTGTTATCTTTGCATTATAATTATTTGTTCGTACTGTTGTCAATTTGGCCAAGAGTATAAAAGGAAAAATCAGGGTTTACTCACCACAAGGAGTCCCTGTGCCACCACATTCCATTCTATAAAGGAAGTGAAAGTGCTCCTCCCTTCGGTCTGATTTACAAGAGAGAAAGAAAGAGAGAAGGTTGTAATGTTGCTACGCTACTTAGAGCGTCATGGCGAGGAAACATGGGACAACAAAACCTGAGGTTACGAAGACTTTCCAATAAAACAAATCCACTGCTCTTCACCAGTGGGCCGCACACCTCAGCCCTGGTAGGAGGAAATGGCAGACATATTTGTTTCCCCAGAGAAACATACCAAGAGCTCTCCCTACGTGTGCTTGCATGGTGGCATTAATCACTTAGGCCAGAATCAGGGCTTTGTTTTGCCTGGGAAGAGGAAAACCTATTTATAATGCATATGAAGTTAATTTGGAGCAGAACTATCAGAAAAAGTTAAGGCTTGTGGAGGAAACTCAACAGGTTAAGAAACCCTCAAGAACTTGAACTTCCTAGTTCTTCTGCGAGGTAAGAACTTTCCTGGAGGGCCAATGCTCAAGGACAAAGACACTTTTGCCTCTTAAAACAAGAGACAACGAAGCCTCAGAGTTTTGCCTAAAACTGATGTGAAGGACCAGAAAATTTGCTTGTACATGTTTTCTTGGCTCTAACTACAAAAGAAAAATACTCTAGCATTCATCACTCAAACCTCCTCAACTCACTGAGCATTATGTAAGGTGTTTTAGTAAAGTGTTTCTCAACTATCAGTTCTTAGCACCAGATTTTTCTCCATAATTTCCTTCAACTTTTATCTCAAATGTGACTGAGAATTCTGAAGCACAAAACAACATCACATATTTGAGGAGGAAACCAGTTCACAAGAATGCCAGGAAAATTAGAAATACATAATTGGCTATTTTTTTTACTTGTCCTACAAGTAAATTTGGAAAAATGATGTTTGATATTTCATTAGCATAACACTGAGCAGTCTACTCTTCTGAAAAAGCAAAATCCTATGATTCTTCTTAGAACACAGACGACTCATATAAGGAATTGCAAATTAATCCTGTTTTCTATGCCGTCAATCAGTACAATGATTATCTTAAGAAGTTTCTCAAATGTCTTTTCTAAAGTGATACAATTCTATCTAGGAAAGGGAAGAAATACATAACCGAACCTGCCTTTCAATAATCTAAATGCTCTTCTTTTCTTTCCTTCCTTTTCTTTCTCTTTCTTTTTCTACCTTCCTTCCTTCCTTTCTTCCTTTCTCAGTCTACCACAAAACATTTGATGGTAAAGATGTTTTGAGATTGTTAATTCATCAGAAACAGATTTGACTTAAGTATTTTTGAGATCACTGTGGACAGATGTGAACTCTTCATAGAAACAATACATCCTTTGTAAGGGACACACACCACTATGGACTCAGGATAGTTATCTTCCCAAGATCTCAAAGTGAACAAACACTCAGGGTCAAAAGTTGGCAAAACACCCTGCTTGCTAAGCAATCAGGACAAAGGCAGGGCTTACTAAAGAGGTTGCAGCACCTTCCTGCTCCTCACCCTCAATGAAAGGGAGAGTCTGCACACTCTGCTGTCATTACTGGCAAAAACCACAACCGAAACCAAAGCCAAAAACCATGGTGAGTTTGCAGAAGATTTAGAAATAGTTTCAGAGATTGAATTCTAAAGCAGAACATCCTGGGAGCAGGAGGAGGGTGCATCCATCTGCTTTAAAAAGCCTCTTGCACACACTATCAGATAGAGCTCTGTGAGCTGAGGAGGTGAAAACACTCATGTCAAGTATGCAAAGAAGGCAATCCTGTTACTTGATTACGGATGTATAATAAACAGCACTGAACACTGCAAGTGCTTACTGTTTCCATGTGAATCACTGGATTAATTTGACAAATACACTCTTCCACTCTTTTGGGAAAAAATTTAAAGAATGAAGAGAATAGGAAGATAGTAAGAGAGAAGACTGAAATACAGGAGAGCAAGAAAAAGGAAACATTAGCTGGAAAAAATATATAATCAACTTCTTTGCTGGTTTCTTTAATTTCTTCTTATCCCTTTGAAAAAAAGGCAGACTGAAGGAAAGAGCACTTTTGACTTGCTGAAAAAGATGGAACATGATACAGCTATAGGCAAAACAGAATAAACTTTAACAAGGCTAGAGAACATTAGAAGGAAAGCTATAAGATAGCAGAATTTGCCTATTTCTAAATAATCATTTTGTAGAAAAGTAAAATGTATTTTTATATTCCTAAAATAATTGAAGGCCTGTAGCCGTGCCACTGTGGCATCCGATCCCATCCCATCAGATCTCGGAAACTAAGCAGGGTCGGGCCTGGTTAGTACTTGGATGGGACACTGCCTGGAAACACCAGGTGCTATAGGCTTGGGAGATGGACCTGGCAGCCTACTCCCCCAAAATAATCAGCCATTGAAAACCTTATGAATAGCAGACAAGCACTGATATAACTGATACAGTGCCGGGCATGGTACAGTGTTGAGGGGTGTTTCATCTGTTGTACATAGGGTTGCTATGAGTGGGACCCAACTCGATGGCACCTAACAACAACAAATATAATTGAAAGGTCTTAGGCTTAATATTAACAATAGCTTTGTTTAATGTAACTTTTTACACTATCATATATTTTAAGTACTAAGTTTTTAAAAATAATGCTCATTGTTTTCTAAACTGCTCAAAGAAAATAAAAATTGTAACTCATATTACTGTCAGCACAAATTACTTATTTTGATACAGTATACTAAAGTGCTAAGACATTAAAGCAGTATTTGCATGTTCTACTTAGTTTGGTCTACTTTCACACAGAATATTCAAGATTGCTGAAATTCTGCTACACAATTTTAACTGCATTTCATGTTTGATATGTAACTATTTACTAATGATAGCATGAAATGTAACTTTTCAGTCAATCCAAATTGCAGGAAGAGTGGAGTCTTAATAGATTACAACAGGCTGCCCTCTAGTGTCCTTTTAGCTATAAAACGTTGGAAACAAAATATTTTATTTTCAAATGTGACTCAATTTAGATCAAAAAGTGCTTCAAACTAATAGAAAAAAGCAATCTGCTTTATGTGCTAAAAAAATCCTAAAATATAAGAAAAAGATTGGATATAGGAAACACAATCACTTACAATCATTTACAATAAAGCAAATGAGAGCAAAGGATTTAAGATTTCCTAGTTCTCGGCAATACTTTTAATATTCAGAACACTGAAAGACTCTTCTACTTAATGCTACTTAGGTACCTTGGTTCCCCAAGTGACAAGGCACACACAGAAATGACCTTGAGTGTAGCATAGTACTATATGCCTGAATAAGACAGATCTTCAAGTAAGAGCCTCCTTTTACCAAAAAAGAGACCCTTGACAAGTCACTGTCATGCAGTGTCCATCATCTGTGTGTCTTATATCCAAGGAAGGAGCCACTCCAGACAGAGCAGTCTTTAAGCTATAAACCTTGTTAATGCTTTTACCTCAAGGTGCCAACAGCCATACAGACCATGTTATGGCTTTGAAAGCCATTCACACAAAGCTGGCTGAATACAAACTTGTCTAACATTGTTGATCAAAGAGTAATTAAGAAGTAATCTAGATCATAATGTAGATGTGAAATTCCCTACCTGATATTAGTTATTTTATGTCAGGAAGTTGCATCTGACTTTGTCTAAATTTCCCTGTATCCATCCTCTTTATGCAGTCACGCATGAAGATTTCTATTTTGTAATGTTTTACCAGATTTTGTTTTGAGTTTTTGAAAAGGGAAGTCAAGTGCCACAGTTTTATTGAGGTCCCGAGAGTAAAGAAAACCGCACACTAAAGCAAGGCTTTGTTAGTATTAAAGCACTATGCCACAAGTCTCTTTTAAAAGGTTGACTAATAAGAACAATGCCTTCTCCAAAATCCTCCTGAAGATATGAGTATACTTTAAATATCTTAAAGCTGATCGTTACATTCCTAAAAAGATCTTCCCATAGGATTGCTTTGTGATTCACAGAATCCCTAACTTAATTCACTATCCATTCTGAAAGATGAGAAGAGCTACAGAATGTAAAGTATCATACATAACAATGAGCTGAACTCTTAAAAGTGTTTTATTCCTTACAGTCTTGTAAAAATTAATTTTTCTTCCTTCTACAACATGATCACAATCTTTAAATTATTCCTATTAACACTGGAAGGATTTCTTCCTTATCAAAACTGATTAAGGTGCATTTTTAAAGGGACTATACATATATATTACTGGGGATGAGGTTTAGCTCAGTTGGTAGACTGCTTGCTCTGTGCTCTCTGAGGCCCTGGGTTCAATCCCTAGCACCTTAAACATGGGAGAAAGATGTGACAATCCATTCCCAAAGCCATCCTGAAGCAATCTGCCACTGAAAACTCTATGAATAGCAGAGAAGCACTGGCATAGTGCCAGTCATGGCACCGTGTTGAGGAATGTTTCATTCTGTTGTACACAGGGTCCCTGTGAGTCAGACTCGACTCAATGGCGCCTAAAAACATATATAATGTTAAGTATTAAGTATATGCTCATTTTCTACTTTAAAAGAGACTATTCTGTGATTTTAGTATTTTAAATAAAATATGTTAAATCTGTATATGGAGACCTATAATTTTGTAACTCAATTTCCATACTTAAATTATTTCATTAATTATGTATTTTATATCCCATGGACAGTATTACAGTTAAAGTTTCACAAATTGTCCATTTCAGCATTTTAAAACTATTTTAGGATGAAATATATTCAGAAAAGTGACACATGTTAGAAATGTAACTCAGATAACTATGCCAAAAGTTAAATAATAATGCTATAAAGAGTAGCCTGCAGCGGTAGCCCTGTGGCATCCGATCCCGTCAGATCTCGGAAGCTAAGCAGGGTCGGGCCTGGTTAGTACCTGGATGGGAGACCGCCTGGGAACAGCAGAGGCTGTAGGCTTGGGAGAAGGACCTGGCAACCCCCTCTCAAAAATCAATCTGCCATTGAAAACCCTATGAACAGCAGAGAAGCACTGACAATAGTGTTTCCCCTGTTGTACAGAGGGTTGCCATGAGTCAGATACCGACTTGACGGCACCTAACAACAACATAAAGAGTAACTATACAAAATATAGGCATGTCACGTAACTGTACAACAAAGAAAACTATAAAATCCAAATTTCCTTCCAACCTTATGACAAGTAAAGCATTAAGCTTCTCATAGGCTTAACATTTCCACCTTACTGTTTTGGCAAAGAAAGAGAAAGACATTGATATTTACTTTTGGTCTACTATGAACAAAGCACTGTGCTAGGGATTTTTTTACATCTCCAAATCTCCGTGGTATAGATCATTCTCAATTATCTCCTTTTTACTGAGGGGGAAATAGGCTTAGAGAAGTCAGGCAGTTGCTACAACTCACTAGCTGATTGCGTTTGGGTCAGGACAATGGCCTTCAAGAGCTTCCCCCTGTCACAGACCAGGAGTCTTACCTGTCATCAGTGAATAGAGCTCCACAGGCCACTAGCACAGTTATTCTCAAAGGCACAGGAGGAAGAGCCCTATAGTATGAGCTCCTTAGGAAATTCTGATGCTACTAATCTCCCACCTCCCCAGCTAGAACCTGGGCCTTTCACAGATGATGCCTGGGTGGCCTGGTACTTCAGGAAGATAAAGATGAAGGTAAAGTGGGAACCTGGTCAGTCTTTGACTCTCAGTGCCAGGTCCTTTCTACTCTACTACACAGCCTTCCACATTAATGTACTTTTAGTGGCTAACGCAAGATTTTGGTTCAAAACCATTCTGGAAAAAAAAAAGTACACATAAAATGTATAGTAGTATAAACATATATAATACTGAAAAGATAGACAGAATTAATCTATGCATTAAGGGCCAAAGTATGAATAAAACTCTATGAATCATCCTCATTCTAAAAACTCTAAAAGTAGCAAAAATGACCAAATAGTTTAGACATTAAAAATAATTAATGAAGCTATGTACCATGGCATGTGTCTGCAATCCCAGAGACTCAGAAGGCTGAGGCAGGGGGATCCTGAGTTCAGGGCTAAAGGCAGCCTGTGAAACTTAGTGAGATCCTGCCTCAAAATAAAAAAAAATAAAAAAAAAAAAAGAGGGAGCATAGGGTGCAGCTCAGTGCTGGAGCACCTGCCTTGCATACATGAGGCTCTGGGTTCAACCCCTCAATAATGCCACAAAAAAAAAAAAAAAAAAAAAGGGAGTTAGTGATGTCAAACTTACCTTAGGCCATAGCAAGGCAGGGTGAGAAGCCTGAACAACGCCAGGAATACTCTTAAAGGAAGCAGGGTGAACACATACAGAAATGCATCCAGGCACAGGAAGATCCCAAAAAACATGAGCTGCATTTTAAAAGAAGAGAAGAAAAAGAAAAGTGAAATAATCTTTAAGTAACTGTAGATACAAACTTCAAACATTCAGGGAGTTCCTAAACTTCATGTGGAATTATTTTCTCATTACTTAGCTTTGGGAATAACAAATTAAACGTGTGCCTACGAGCCAGAGTTTAATGATAGTCCTTCTTCAAAGTGCAAGTTCATACTTCTTCCAGAGTCTGGTGAGTTTGGCCACAGCTATGACACAACTGATGTGGCTTTCTGGGCACTTCCTCAAACTTTATTTTTTATTTAATACATGTTAGTGGGGTATAGAGTAGGAAGGCTTTTACTACTTCCATTTTGCACTTCTTATGTTATTTTTGGTTACACTTATATCAACTTACATAATTTATGAAAGTTTGATTAATATGTGGTAAAAATCATATGCAATTATGGGTTATACTCTTGCTTTTCCCCCATGTATTCATGTAGTTGCATCAACTTGAGGTTTTCCTCTCCCCCTTTTTAACCCTTTGTATCATTTCCCCTCATGACCCCTTCCACAATCTTTGCTCGCCCCTGCTGGACCCCTCCCTACTTCTTTCTACTTTATATTTCTTGTTAGATAAGCCTAACTATTCAGATACACACACACACACACACACACACACACACACACACACACACACACGCAGTATTATTCTTTCCTTTAAGTTAGTTTTAGCACCAGATACGAATGAGAACACATGGTATTTCTTTTGGGCCTGGGTTTGTTTGCTTATGATATTCTCCAGGTCCATTTTGGTACAGATGACATTATTTCATTGATTTTCATTGCTGAGTAATATTCCATTGCATATATACAACTTTTTTACCCGTTCCTCTGTTGATGGACATCTTGACTGATTCCATACCCTTGTGACTGTGAAGACTACTGTATTAAATATGGAAATGCAGGTGTCCCTGTGGTATGATTCCTGTGGTATCATTCTTTGGGTATATATACCCAGAAGTGGTATAGATGGATTGTATGGCAATTCTATTCTTAGTTTTCTAAGGTATCCCATATTGATTTCCAACGTGGCTGGACTACCTTAAAATCCCATCTGCAGTGTAGAAGCATTCCTTTTTCTCTGCATCCTCCCCAGTATTTGTTACTTGTTTTGTTGATCTTAGCCATTCTTACTGGAGTGAGATGGAATCTCAGTGTTGTTCTGATTTGCATTTCCCTAATGGCTAGAGATATTATTTTCATGTTTCTTGGCCCTTCGAACTTCATCCTTTGAGAATTGTCTGTACATTTCCTTTGCCCACTTATGTAATGGGTTATTTGTTGCCCTGGTATTTGCTTTTTTAGGTTCTTTGTATATTCTTGAAATTAGTCCTCTGTCTGATGTGTAGGATTCAAAGATTCTCCCCCATTGTGTAGGCTCTCCCTTAACTCTGTTGATTGTTTCCTTTGCTGTACAGAAGCTTTTTAATTTCATGTAATCCCATTTGTTAATTCTTGGTGCAATTTCCTGAGTGATTAGAATCTTGTTAAGGAAATATTTTCCTTTGCTTATGTGTTGGAGCATGTTTCCTATTGTCTCTTCTAATAGTTTTGAGGTTTCTTGTTTTATGTTGAAGCTTCTTATCCATTTTGAATTGGCTCTCATATAAATTGAGATATACAGGTCTATTTTCAATTTTCTGCAAATGGATGTCCAATTTTTCCACACCATTTGTTGGATAGGCTCTCTTTTCCCCATTGAATGTCCTTAGCCCCTCTGTCAAAAATTGGGTGACAGTAGTTGCGTGACTGTATCTCTGGGTTTCTGATTCTGTTCCATTGGTCTTCAAGTCTATTTTTGTGCCAATACCAAGATGTTTTTGCTGCTATAGGTCTGTAGTATAGTCTGAGGTCAGGCATAGTGATCCCGGCTGCACTGGTTTTGCAGCTTAAGATTTTTTGACTATATGTGATCTTTTATGCTTCCATATGAATTTAGGATTATTTTTTCTATTTCTGCAAAGTCTGTCATTGGAATTTTAATGGGGATTGCATTAAATCTGTAAATTGCTTTGGGTAATATAGCCATATTTACGATATTGATTTCTTGATCCATCAGCAAGGGAGATCCTTCCATCTTCTAGCATCCTCTGTAATTCCCTTCTTTAGTGTTTTGAAGGTTTTCCTTGCAGATCTTTAAGGTGTTTGGTTAAATTGATACTTAAATATTTGGGGTTTTTTGGTGGGCGATTATAAATGGGATTGTTGCCTTAATTTCCTTTTCTTCCTGTTCACTATTGGCATACAAGGCTACTGATTTTTGCATGTTTATTTTGTATCCTGCTACTTTGTTGAAGGTATTAATCAGCTTTAAGAGTTTTCTAGAGGAATTTTTGGGGTCTTTTATGTACAGGATTATGTCACCCATGAATAAGGATAATTTGATCTCCTCTTTGCCTACTTGTATCCCTTTGAGTTCATTCTTTTGCCTGAGTGATCTGGCTAGGACTTCAATCAGAATATTGAATAAGAGAAGAGTGGACATCCTTGTCTTGCTCCTGATTTTAGAGGGAATGGTTTCAATTCTCCCCCATTTAGTATGATATTGGCTGTAGGTTTGTCATAGATGGTCTTTATGGTGTTCAGGTATGTCCCTGTTTTGCTTATTCACTCCAGGGTTTTTATCATGAAAGGATATTGCACTGTGTCAAAGATCTCTCAGCATTAAAGATGACTATGTGATTTTTGTCTGCAAGCCTCTTGATAATGTTAAGTTAAATGAACTGATGTTGAACCAGCCTTGCATCTGTGGAATGAAGCCCGCTTGATCAGGGTGTATCATCTTTTTTATGTGTTGCTGAATTCGTTTTGCCAGAATTTTATTGAGGATTTTTGAACCTATGATCATCTGAGAAATTGATCTATAGTTCTCTTTCTTTGAAGTGTCCATATCCAATTTTGGTACCATTATAATCCTGGCTTCACAGAATGAGTTTGGACATGCTCCTTCTTTTTCTACTTTATGAAATAGTTTGAGAAGAATAGGTATCAATTCTTCTTCAAAGGTTGGATAGAATTTTGTTGTGAACCTGTTGGAACCTGGGCTTTTTTCCTCTGTTGGGAGATTCTTTATTACTGTCTCTATTTTGGTGAATACAATGTGTCTGTTTAAATTGCTTATGTCCTCTGGGCTTAATTTTGGTTATTCATATGTGTTAATGAACCTTTCCATTTCTGTATTTTTGTTTTTTGGAGGAGTACAATTTCTTGACATATTCCCTGATGATCTTCAGGATTTCACTGGTATCAGTGGTTATGGCCCCATTCTCATCTCTAATTTTTAAAACTTGGGTCTGTTTTGTCTTTCTTTTGGTGAGATTGGCCGGTGTGTGTGTGTGTGTGTGTGTGTGTGTGTGTGTGTGTGTGTGTGTATTTTATTTATCTTTTTGAAGAACAAGCTGTTAGTCTGAGTAATTCTTTGAATTGTCTTTTTGGATTCTAATTGGGATATCTCTGCCTTGATCATGGTAATTTCTGTCTAAGTGCTCCTTTGGGGATTGGTTTTCTTGTGCCTTAAGATGTGTCATTAGGTTATATAATTAGGCATTCCCTAACTTATGGATGAAGGTGCTCACAGCTATGAACTTCCCTCTTAGAACTTCCCTCTTAGAACTGCCTTTACTGTATCCCATAAATTTTGATAGGATGTATTTTCATTCTCATTTGGCTGCAGAAAATTTTAAACTTCCTCTCTGATTTCTTTGATGACCCATTGATCATTCAGCAGTGTATTATTCAGTCTCCATGAATTTGTAATGTTTCTGAAATTTTTCTTGCTTTTGAGTTTTATTCCATTGTGATCTAATAAAGTACAGGGATGAGTTCTTTTCTTTCGTTCTTTCTTTCCTTTTTTTTCTTTTCTTTTCTTTCTTTCTTTCTTTCTTTCTTTCTTTTTTGTACCTGTTGAGGCCATTTTTGGACTAAAATGTGGTCTGTCTTAGAAAAAGTTCTACGTAGTACTGAGAAGAATGTGTGGTCCACATCTGATGGAGTGTTCTGTAGACGTGTGTATGGTTGGTCTATGGTGCTATTCAAGTCTTTTGTTTCTCTGCTGATTTTCTTGCTTTGATGATCTGTCTCTTGGTGAAAGTAGAGTACTGAAACCTCCCATAATTATTGTGTCTGGCCCAGTATGTTCCTTTATTGCCAATGAAGTTGTTTTATGAAGCTAGGTGTGCCTATATTTGGTGAGTAACTGTTAAATACCATTATGGGTTCCTGGTTGACTGCTCCTTTTACTAATATGTAGTGTTCTTTATCTCTTCTGATTAGTTTGGAATTGAAATCTAAGTTGCCTGAATTAGCATCACAATTCTTGCTTTCTTTTTGTTTCCCACATACTTGGTGTACTATCTTCCAGCCTTTAATTTTTAGCCTATTATGATATGATCTCTATGGGTGAGGCGAGTCTCTTGAATGCCACATATCAAGGGTTTTTGTTTTTTAATTCAATTGGCCAGTCTATGTCTCTTAAGTAGTGAGTAGTGAGTTAAGACCATTTGTTGGGGATTTTTAAAATTATATTTCTCAACTAGGGTCCCTCATAACAGCCTGAGGGGCTGACCCCTAGTTGACCCCAGGGCTCATCTCACTCACTCAAACCAGTCCCTCCCATCAAGTGAGCAAAGATGGCCCCCGGCCAGCCTGACCTGCCCTAACCACCCTAATTTTGATTGGTTCCCCTCAGCATTTTCAGGTAATAACTGTCCCCACCTGGCAGGTATGTCAGTTTACCCGCTGTACCTGTCAGGTGTGTGCCCTGATTGGCTGAATCCCACCATGTGACCCCTCCAGGACCCTATAAAAGTAGGGCTCCTGGACCCCATCTTCTCCCTACTGAACCTAACCCCCACTGATCCTCACCTCTTTGACCATCCTTCAACTGCTACCTGAACCCCATCACCTGGACCAGCGCTCCCTACTCCAGCAAGACCTTCTAGCAAGCTGGCGAGATCAAGCCCAGGGGCCCCGAAGAGCCAAAGGATTCTAGCAAGCCACGAAGAGCCTCCCAACTCCTCCCATCCTTGGGAAGGAGGGAGGTAAAGAAGGCGAGCCGCAAGAGTCAAGACCAACTGGCCTCCACGGAACACCAGCGGCTGTGGCTGTGCCTTTAAGGCTGAGCTATACCAGCACTTATGCTGCAGCCTAGAGCCAGCACTTAAAGGGATAGAGCTCTGCTCTATAGGGGCTGCTTGCTCCTTGCTCTCCATCAGGGGAGCACCCTAATAAACCTTACCTACCCTTGTTTTACCATCAGAAGGTCTCCCGAGGTCCTTCTTTCATGACACCGGCCATTTGTTATGTTGAGGGTTTGGCCCTAATCTTAGCCGGGCTAGAGCTAAAACCCCAACAACCATTTACATTGAGAATAGTTAAGACCATTAAGTAGTGAGTTAAGACCATTTACATTGAGAATAATTATTGAGAGGTGCTTATTATTCTGCATCAGTTTGGTACTTAGTTCTGTTTTTTGATTCATATTTGGCCTCTAGTTTTCTTAAGTTCCCCTTATGTTTATTATTCATTCCTCTGATCTTGTATTTGGGTTGTCTCACCTCTCCCATATGCAGTGTTTCATTGAGGATCCTCTGCAATGTTGGCTTGGTGGCTGCAAATCATTTAAACAAGTCAATATCATGGAATGTCTTGAACTCACCATCTATTTTAAAAGACAGCTTTGCTGGCTAATGTAGCCTTGGCTGGCAGTTATTCTTTTTCAGGACTTGGATAATATCTGACCAAGCTTTCCTTGCCTTTAATGTTGTTGGGAAGTCAGCTGTCATTCTGATGGCTCTACCCTTATAAGTTGGTGTGTCTTTCTTATAGCTTTTAGAATAGCTTCTTCGCTCTCTAGAGTTAAGATTGCAATTATGTCAGAGGAGGATCTGTTCCCATCTACTCTGTTTGGGGTTCTGAATGTTTCAGGTATGTGAGTATCCAGCTCTTGCCTTAGGTTTGGGACGTTATCCAATATTTCTTTGAATAAGTTTCTTAATCCTCGTGTGCTGTTTTCAGCCACTTCATGAAGCCCCTGAATTTGCAGGTCTCGTTTCTTCATTCTATCAAGTATCTCTTGAAAATCCTGCGCATGTGCTTCATC
Organism: Pedetes capensis; assembly: GCA_007922755.1. NCBI lineage: Eukaryota > Metazoa > Chordata > Mammalia > Rodentia > Pedetidae > Pedetes > Pedetes capensis. Next base: position 71,523 of record VMDO01005167.1, read on the forward strand.
TTCCTTCTATCTCAGCATCTGAGTAAATAAGGTCTTCCACCTTCTCCTCAGCTTCAGCTATTCCTATTTTCAGCTTCATCTAGTCTGGATACTGAAGATTTTATCATAATACTTAGTTGATTAATTTTGCCTTGCACCTTAATGACCGCTGTTTGATTCTTCTTCAGGATCTCACTTTCCCGGGAGAATTTTTCTTCCCAATTAGATGCCATTTTGTCCAGTGAATCAACTGCTCTCATGGTGGTCTCTTTGAGATTTTGCAGCATATTTATAAGGAGGGTTCTAAATTCTCCATTGGGCATCTCCAGGAATCCAGTTACCCTGAAATTATCCATTGAGGTGCTTTGGTCCATAGGATCTTCCCATCCAGCACGACCTTTCACATCTCATGTGTTTATCTGCTGGGGCTTGCCCATTGCCTGGTCTGGGTGCTGGGTCTTACCTCCTCCATGTGTAAAGAGGTTCTCCCCGACATTCCTGTGAGTTTGGATGAGGTGTCACAGGTGCTTCTCTCCCCCTCCCCCACTCCCATGGTTTGCAGCCTCAGTGTCTGTTCCCTAGCTCCTGCTGCAGCCTCTGCATTCAACACTGCCCCTCCATTCCTCCCTGTCTCCTGCATTCCCAGCCCCCAATCACACTACAGCCTAAACTGTGTGTCTCAGGCCTCCTGTACCTGTGGCACTACTTGTCTACGTCACAAGCACCACCGGGGCCCAATTGCACCTTATTCTGAACAAACTTTCCTAAACTTGGGGATCCAGCAGCGCCAGCCACTCTTCTTCACCCCTGAACTCACCACCTTTCAGTTTCCCTCCCTCCAGCTCATGGTTCCAGCGGCTCCAGAGGCCAGGATGGTGACCATTTCCTCAGGGGCTGGAGGTCCCAGGTCCACTGTGAGGCCGTGTCACCCGGCCTCTTCCCAGGAGAGTCCCGCACACTTCTACTTTTTTTGCCCTTCTAGCAGTGCCTCTAGTCAGCCACGGACCCTCCTGGAAGAGTCCACCTTGCCTCCTGCCAGCCTCAGGCCACCAGGGATGGCCCCGCCACACCTCTCTTCTACTACACATCCTTGCCATCAGCTCCACCTGTCTCCCGCCAGCCTTGTGGCCTCAGGGATGGCCCTGCCACCCCTCTATTTAGCCATGTGTGTCCTGAAGGGCTCTGATCCTCCAAAGCCCTCTGCTGCCGTCTTCCCTGGGGCTGTAGGTTGAGGGGAGTTGCCTTGCCCATTTATTCTCTTCTCTGCCTTTTTTTTTTTTTTTTTGTGGTACTGAGGGGTTGAACCCAGGGCCTCACGCTTGCACGATTTGCGAGTGCTGTACCACTGAGCTGTGCCCTAAGCCCATTTTTTTTTAACTTTTTGAGACAGAGTCTCGCTAAATTACTCAGACTGCCTCTGGTCTTGAACTTGCCATCCTCCTGCCTCTGCCTCCCAAACTGCTGGGATTATAGGTATGTGCCACCACACTTGGTTCTCTTCTCTGTCTTTTTAATCTCAACTATTTGGTCAGTTGTCCTCATGCTGTTCCACTTTTCTTGATAATTAAAGCTGCACTACACTTTTTTTGTTTTGAGTAGAGAACTTCATGATTTCCCCTAAGTATTTTCTTCCCTGATTAAAGCGTGGCCGTTACCCATCTGCTATCTTAACCAGAACCTGGGGGGAAAAAGTCATACTCTGTAGTTCTGCAAAGCTTCCGGCCTTCCCTGCACTTCTTCCACCATTTGATGTGGCAGCAGCCATAGGGCTGGCTGCAGTGTTATTCATCTGTGCTTAAGGACAGATGTAGACATGGGCTGCATGTCCTGCTTGGAGAATGTGGGGGAAGAGATGGCTCGGCTTCTGCTACTGCAGCTATGGACACAACTGGAAGCGGGCAGGGTGGGTGGCAGAGAATGTAGAAAGGGAACAAGTGACTTGGCTGTGCAGCTGGTGCGGGGGGGGGGTGTAGGGTGCAAGATGACTTCCTCAAACTTTAGAGATATTGCAGAAAACCTTTCAGACAAAACTTTTTACTCTTGACATTGTTCTGCTACTTCCTGTTTATCAGAATGCTTCACAAATGGAAAAGATGGCACTAAATAAAAGACGGTCAGAAGATGTAAACTAATTACTAGTTATAACATAATTTCATGCTCACTGAAACCTGCTGTACTTGGAAAGGCCTATTCACCTTAGGACTAGGTACTAACTTTTTTTCACCCGCCCCCCTCTTTTTTGTGCACTTGCCACTATTTTTTTGTGCACTTGCCCTTCAATTTTTTGGTAACATTATACACTTTTACCCGTTAAATTTAGAACCATATTTCATAGGAGGAGGGTGAAGTCTTTTGATGGCCTGAAGTAACCGCAGCCAGGCTACCAAACTTCTACTCTAACAGCAGTGACTTCCTGCATATCTGACACACACATCTGGTATGATATACAAGCTGTGATCAAAAGTCACAGTAAACGTTTTTAAAAAGTTATTATAAAAAGACACATTGCCATTAATCCCCCTCAAGAGACTTCCTCTGGTTTTGAACACACTTATCCTACCATTTTTGCCATTTTCTGAAGCTGTTCTGGAAGAGTCTTCTTTCGGGTCTTTCATTGTGTTGTTGTGGCTGCCGTCCTGACCCAATTGATTCAAAATGTTTACCTTTCATGGTCATTTTGGCTGTGGGGAAGAGCCAGAAGTTACACGGTGCCAGATCTAGTGAACAAGGTGGACGAGGACACACTGTAATGGTTTATTTGACAGAAATTGCTATACTAGAAGCAATGTGTGTCACGGAGTGTTGTCATGATGGGGGAGGAAACTGAAGGCACTCACAAAAGAGGACCTCCAGAACTGCTTCAGAAAGTGGCAAGAATGATGGCTAAGGGGATTTGAAGCCAGGGAGCATATTCTCGGGCGGATTACTGGCAATGTGTCTTTTACTGTAATAAAAACTTTTTAATTTAAACATTCACCGTATTTTTTGTTCACACCAGGTATATGCTGTCATGATAACATTCCATGTATCTTTAGTCAATAAACTGTCCTACCTACATGGATTACTTAAAGTTTACACCACTCAAGGCTGCACTGTATCCCCTGCCAAATTCACAGTTAAAGTTCTCACTTCTAGGAGATAGGACTTTTGAAGAGGTGACTTAAGTTAAAAAATGTGGTCATTAGGATGGGCACTACTCCAATGACTGGTATCCTCCTAAGAGAGACCTGGACACAGACACACACAGAAGGTGGGAGATGTGAAGACACAGGGAGAAGATGGCCATCCACACGCCAAAGAGAGGCCTCAGGGGAAACCCACCCTGCTCAAGCCTCGCTTTCAGACTGCACGACCACACATTTCTGTTGCTTACATCGTCCACTCTGTGATACTGTTATGGCAGCCCTAGCAACTAATACGTGCATCTTTAAATAAAAGCACAACTTCTATTCATTTCTGACAACAATGTCTCAGAAACATAATGTACACATGTGCCAGATTTTAGTCCAAATAAACAGATCTTAATAGTTTTAATCAACAATTTAAACTCATTACAAACAATGAAAGTACAAGGCTAGCCTATTAAGTTACATGCTGTAGACTAGTTGTTAGGATCTTCCCTCCATGACAGTCAGCCTGCCCGCGCCTGCTGTGGGTGTAGAGTCCTAGTTTTGCACCTGTGTTCTTGATTTACACAGAGGAGAGGAGGAGAGGAGAGGAGAAGACAGGGGAGGGGAGGAGAAGAGAAGAGAACTGCAGGCTGAGGAGGGCCCCTTATCATGACTCTCCTGTCCCTGAGAAGCCTCGCCCTGCCTACTGGTGGGGCACTCAGGGCAGAAATGCCTCAAACCCCACATGCCTAGAAGACTCAGGTGGGTCCACACAAGGGGACAAGATACTGGGAAGGAGAGAATGTGATGGTCATTGTTATAAGATTCCTCGGTAGGCACATGCCCTCTTTCAACTCTACCTATTCAGTTGTTCATATGGGCAGGTGACACCCTCATCCGGGTGGGCACCGACACCAGAAAGCCATGGTGAGGCTCCTGCCCTCAACAAACTCGTAACTGTGTCATCAGGAGAAATGAGGCTGCAGGTCCCGCAGGCAGACCCGAGCAAGCGGGGACAGGGGAGGCTCCGTGGCCAAACCAACCTGGGGAGATTCTGAAAAAGCTGCACGGAGAGGAGGACCGCTTACAGGACATCTGAGAAGACCCGACATGTGGCACTCGGCATGTGGTATACGGCAAGGTGGCCTGGCGTGGGGTGGAAAGGAGGCCTCCCGGAGTAGGAAGCGCAAGAGCGGCGGCAGGCAGAGATCACAGGAAGCCTAAGGCTCTCTAAATGTTACAAGCACCGTCACCTTTCTTCAGCCTAAAGGAATGTGTATTTGTGTGGGTTACGGGGAACAACAGTGACATAAGTCTAACGCTCTTCCTTTCACATTTCAGAACAGTCGAATCAACCCAGTGGACAAGGCAACAGTCCTGCTCGGCGCTGGCCCCATGCCTGGCCCAGCAGAGCTGAGGCCAGGAGGAGAGCTGTCGCTGGGTGAAGAGGACACGTGGGCCGAGTTGAGGGCGCACAGCAGAGAGGAAGAGCAGCAGCAAAGCCTCTCTGGGTTTGGCAGTGTGGAACGCAGCTCAGTGACAGTCCTGTGTTCTGATAGTACTTTCTCACATAACACTGCATTCTTAAAAACGTCTCACTTACAAAAAGGAAAGAGTTTCCTAAAGGACGGCCAGGTGTCATCCTACATGCATTTACTCGGGAAGGAGTAGGGGAACTTGAGCCGTGTGCAGTGGGCAACTGGTGCCACGCAGGACGCAGTCTGTGCATCATCGCTTCACCGCCATGGTGCCCAGGACTCAGAAGGGCTGTGACAGGGTCTCCCTCCCCTCTGTGGTGTTCCAGGCAGGAGGGGCTGCTCAGCACACGAGCATCCTCAGCGATCTCTGAGATAATGAATGACACACTAGGAAGCCACAGCTCTGAAGGCTGAATATTGGCCCAGGGATATGGATCCGAGCAAAGGAAGCAGCACCTGAATGCAGGTCTGCCTGACTCAGGGCCCTCCTCTCCCTCCTGAACGCTGTCTGGGCAGAGCAACTTTTACTGCTTTTCCTAGAGGGGGGTGAAGGCAGTTTTCTTTGGGCTAACTTGTCTTGCCAATATGCTTAGTGTAAAGACACACAGAAAAGGTAGGACTCTAATTAATCACACTTATAAAAGTCATTGTTGTTGTTAGGTGCCGTCGAGTCGGTATCCGACTCACAGCGACCCTCATAGGGTTTTCAATGGCTGAGTGCCCTCCCAAAAACCAATCTGCCATTGAAAACCCTGTGCACAGCAGAGAAGCACTGACAATAGTTTCCCCTGTTGTACAGAGGGTCGCTATGAGTCGGATACCGATTCGACGGCACCTAACAACAACAACAATAAAAGTCATAAACGCCTCACATATTAGATTTGCTGCCAACTTTAAAATGTTACAGATTAAAAGCTTTGAGAACATTATTATTAATGAGAATAAGGCATACTTTCACACTTTCAGTTAATTTGTGTGGTATCTTGAGAAAATAGGTAATTACTATTTCCTCTTTATCTGGACCAAATAACCATAAAGTGTTCAGACATTCGTAAGTAACAGCTAAAGACAAATCCCCCTCAGTTATACGCGGCATAACTCTGAAATAATGAAACCAGTGCCATATGTCACTGTTTCCCTTTTGAGAAACACAAAAATGCCTCCTGCCCTCCTTTGAAAGTCACTTCAAATGTCAAAATAAATCCAAAATTGTGGCTAAAAGGAAAACAGCACGGTGATTTGGAATGCGCCTTCTTCAACCACAGGTGACCATCTGTCATCCTATTGGTAGACAGTCAGACCTTGTGTGTTGGACCCTCATCACCCTCTCTTCCTATCTCCCATTTCTCCCTCCTTTGGTCCTGTGAGCGAAGTCTCACCCCGCCTTCTCTGTCTTGTAGACTGCAGTATCTTACTTTATCCATTTCTTACCTTTACAGGGAAGGCCTTAAAATGCACATGCCATGTCCTTGAAATTGCCATTGCATATATAACAAAAAGCAGAGAAGGAAAATGGGGCAAAAACCAGAGCAGAACGACAATACGCCAAGAAGAAACCATACAAGGGAGTTCTGGGCTTTTATCCCCCCTCCCCCGCGCTTTTTTTTTTTTTTTTTTTTTGTGGTACTGGAAGTTGAACCTGGATGCTTTGCAAGTACTGGACCACTGAGCTGTGCCCCCAGCCCCCCTCCCTTTTTTTCTTTTTCTTTACTTTTTGAGACAGGGTCTCGCTAAGTTACGCAGACTGCCTCTGGTCTCAAGCTTGCGATCCTCCTGGCTCCTGCCTCGGAGCCCCTGGGATGACAGGCGTGCGCCACTGCGCCTGGCACTGCTTTTATCCCTTTTGCACTCTGTGGTACACATGCAACTGCCCAGGAATGGAAGACAAAATGCTACCCAAGGTCTCAGGGGAAAACCTTCTCTAGGGCTAGCTCCTTCTTTGATTTATCCCTCCATCCCTCTCCCTTAACCAAACATTTATCGTACAGTGCTGCTGAGGCAGAGACTATGACAAACTGAATAAAATACATGTTCACAGCCAGGTGTGGTGGCACACACCTGAAACCTCAGCACTCAGGAGGACTCCAAGGCTATGGCCAGTCTGGGCTACACAGCAAGGCCCTGTCACAAAACAAAAACAAAGGCATGTTCACTGCTTTAAGGTCAAAGTCTTACAAAAGAACCTAGTGCTCAAAGAAGAATATTCAAATTTTGACCACAACTCAATTAGAAACATACTTTGCATTGTAATTCATTATGCACAAATTCCTATTCACACTCAAAACATTAAAAGGAAAGCTTTACAAAATAATACTTTTACTCTATGAAGCACAGGCTGATGTTTTCTATTCCCCTTTAAAACCAATGCTGTTGTCTCTAAATTCATAACCCACTCATGGGTGACAACTCACAGTCTGAAAACCAGGCCCCAGGCCAGCAGGCAGGTTGAACTTTGGTTCCCTCCTGAGTGCTACCATAGGGGCTAGCAACGGTGCAAGCTGGATGTGGGGCTCTGCACGGGTAGTGAGCTGGAATGCACTGAAAAGTTCTTTGCACAAAAATGAATTAAAAGCACTGAGTTACAAACTGCAGGTGTTTGACTGTAAAATATTCTGTTAAAACTCACTCTCAGAGATTTATCAAAAGGTACATGAAAAAAGGAATCATTATTTCAAAATAATCATCAGCCTAATTAATGAAGTGGCCCCCACAATTCCGGTAAGTGAAAACAAAGGACAGAAATGTTCCCTCAGCCAGAGGACCTTGCTGGACAGGCCGAAAGAAGCCTGTATGCTTTACTGTGCTCCAGGCCTCAGAGCCTTTTTACCTCCGCTCTTACAGGCAGATAGCAGCACCTTCACTTGCAGCGACACAAAGGAGCTTGTCTAAGATCTTGAGCAGTAGTGGCAAGGCCAAGACGCCAGGCCATCTGCAGAAAACTGAAGCTCTATTTCTACTAATGGGCTGGGATTTAGCTCAATTGGTTGAGCGGCACTCTGCACTCTCAGAGATCCTGAGTTTGATTCCCAGCACCACAAAAAATGGGAGAAGGGTGTGGCAACCCACTCCTGAGGCAATCCTGAAAACAATCAGCCATTGAAAACCCTGTAAGGGTCGCTATGAGTTGGACACACTCAACGGCACCTAACAACAACATTTCTACTAATGGCACTTGTCACTCAGCCTTCCAGCCTCAAACTCACTACTGGATTTGCCAGGCTATCTATCGTATTTTTAAAAGATTTAACTCAAGTTTTAACATTGCTCTTAGCCATCTGAAAAATACTTGCTCAAAAGAAATAAAAATGCCAGCCTCTGTCTGTAGGGAATGGATTCAAAATAAAAATCTGCATTTTCCTTTTAGACAAAACTCTCCTGTCCCCCTTTTAATGCCATCTGGAATTTCAAAATAAAATGTTATGGCTAAAATAAAAGAAGGAAAATGATTTTTGGAACACACCTCTTCAAAGCACACAAACCGTCTTCTAGAATTCTGAATACCATCTCTTCCCTTAGGACCACCAAACACCAGCCAAGTAGAGGAATACTGCCTGGAGGGCTAGTGAGAAAATGCCAGTGCAGAGGATCAGAAAAGTTTCCCTCTCCTGCCACTTATCTCCCTTTTTAGGGAGCACTGATTCTGCTGCTGGAAGGGCGGAGACTGCATCTTGCTCCTTGGGAGAAGAGGTTCTCAGGAAAGACACCACCTCCAGGGAACCCACAGTCCCCTGAGCTGGATACAAACTGCGCAGCAAGAGCCCGTGAGGTAAGCAGTAAGTGATGTGCTTGGGAAACACTGGTAAGACATTGGGTCTGTGGAGGGTGTGTGCCAGGGAGACGTGAGGGGCACTACAGGATGTGCACAGGGGGAGGGAGGGGCAAGAGCCAGGGAAGCCTCCCACAGGGGAGAGAAGATGGGCACAGTGAGCAGGACCAGAATTCTCAACAGACAGGGACATGCATGGTGCAATGTGAGTGATGCTGGGCAACAATTATTAAATAAGAGGCACAAAAATGATTGTCAGTTAAGAGCTAAGGGGCTCAACTTTTTTATCCCATGCTCCAGAAGTTCTCAACAAACCCACATGTCGGGATCTCACGTTAGAAGAATGAGCTATCAATGAGAAAATTTACAAAGGAATATGAAAGCAACTATTGCAGATTCAAGGACATCCTTGTCATAAAGTGATCTTTATTCACCGAAACTGGAAAATCCATGCCCCCAGGAAATCTACGCTCCAGGAGACAGTAAAAAAGGAGACAGCTGAACAAGGATTTCTCATGACAGACAATGTTATAGGTACATCTGTAACCCTGGAAAACAGTCGTCTTCATCAATGACTTCATAATAATCACAATCTACAGCTGATGCACATTTAACACAAGAAAACTTCATAAGATGTAAATAGGGTGAAGATTTTAATTTGTAGAAAGAATAGGCATGATGAACAATCTTGAGCTTTCCTTGCTTCTTTTATTTCCAATCCACGTTGAATACTCTTACAGTCTAAGCACCTGACTCACATTAACTTGCTTAATCCCCATGCCTACCCATGAAATAGGAACTATTACTTGGCATTCTGCACGAGAGAGACAGGGCTGAGAAGCTCCTGCTGAGAGGCTGGCCACATGCAGGATGTAAGTCCTGAGGGCCCTAGCACAGGCAAGGATCACCTTAGGACCAAGAGGTCATCACAGCTCTGCAGGTAAAGGGAGCCCCTGCAGGCCTGTCAGGCTCAGATCTACTTTCTAGGGAGCGGTCAGCAGCACTGCTGTAGGCTGAGAGTTAGTGGAGGGAACAGCTGAGAGGGAAAATACTGGACAGAGGAAGGGATCACGTGGCTTGATGTACAACAATGCAAAGACAGAACAGCAGCAAGATTGAAGGTTGTTCCCAAAGCTAACATGACAGAAATAAGTAACGGACAAACACAGCCCCACGTTGACAAGTTCACAAATTAACTTTAAAATACATCAGTGAATGAGGCAGAAGTCCAAAGTCTTCTGCTTTGCTGGATGGTCTTACATGCCCAACAGGAGGCACAGACTTCAGGCTGCAGAGGCCGGGGGCGCTTTAGGCTGCCCTTCCACCATGTTTAAGCCTCACCTCTGGAGGAAGGTGTTGGTGCTACCTCAATGGTGGAGCAGTATCTGTTACTGTGTTTTCTTCACATATGCCTTCCGCTAACAGACCACAAAAAAGATGTTACATGGCATTTGAATTCACTCATTATTTACTTCTGGATTGTTTTTCTTAAATGTTAACCCCTCTGGCCCTCAAAAATGCAAGAAGTTCACCCACTAGATATTTAAAATTTCCTTCCTAGGATTTTTTTCCATTTGTCCCTATCTCCTCTTCTCCTCGTAGGCAAACCCATTGAACGATCACAGACTGTTGGCCCTCTCGAGAGGACCTCGTCCACCGTTCTCATCTTAAATGGGGAAAGTAAAGCTTAAAGGAGATTCGGGCACCGCAGTGATCACAGACCTGAGAGAAGGTGAGGTTGCTGATGCTTGGTCACAAGTGATTCCTGTATGACAGTAACCTTTCTCGTCACCAGTAACAGTAGGAGGCTCTCTCTATTGTTAGGGTTTGAATATGAACACACGCCCTATGATGCCTGCACAAAACAGACCTCTTTTTCTCAGACCCTTGCCATGTGTCCCCTTCACGAGCCCTTCCCTGGTCCTCTTCCCTGGTCCTCTTCCGCAGGCTTAGCACCTAGCCAAACTTCCCTTCTCTACATTCTTAGTAGCATTTCACTTGCACTACTTAGTGGTACTTATCACTTTGTATCTTGTATCTTGAATCTATGTCTCCCACTAGGCTAAGATCCAAGTTTTATATTTAACCCTGTACCTACAAACTGCAGAACTTTCTGGAACATAGTACGTACTTCAAACATAAATGGAACAAATCGACAAATGTGGAAATTAACATTTAAATAAATCAAAGAACTTTAGAAAATACTATGATGTGCGTTTCTCTAGTTTTTACTACAGTTCTAGAGTCGTATAAATTAGCCCTTGGGCAAGGGACAATTCAGCATATGACAGAAGGTAAACTGTTCCTGCGGGATGAAAATGCAGAGCATACTGTGGTACCGCCCTCCGCCAAAACACAGGTGAAAGGTGAGCGCTGTCTGCAAGTTAATGGAAGACGGCCAGCCACACATGGCAGTGCAAGACAGGGATTTCTGTTTTCTTTTCCTTTTTTGGAGGCGATACAGTCTCACTCTGTAACCAAGGCTGGCCCTGGCCTCATGGTGATGTTTCTGTCCCAGCCCCTGGAGCGTTGGTATCACAAGTGTACAGTACCAAGCCCGGCAAGACACAGAATTTTTATCAGAGTATATGCGTGGTGTACACATATATCTATACATTACATATGTATGTAACATGTACATATATGTATATATACATGCACACATGCACATGCGCATGCGCATGAGACCGTGGAGGGGACTTAATGCAGACACACCTGAAATGCTTAGGACAGTGCCTAGCACCTACTCCTTATTGCATAAACATTACTTATTTTATTACTGTCACAGAAATGCATGTTAGAGGTGAGATGTAAATGGCCACATCAAGATGGGGTTTCCAGGCAGCAATCACTCATTAGAAATCTCCTCTCTAGGAACTGGTGAGCCCTGGCCTGATTTCACCAAGCATCAGTGGAACACAGGTCATCCTAGGCGCCAGCCTCATGCCACCCTCTAGAGGGCATGGCAGAAAATGATAGGCCACATCCTGTCTCAGGGCTGTCTGGAGAGTCCTTGGAGAGAGAGATCCGTAGACGGCCTGGCTTTCCCTAGAGCTTCTTTCTGCCTGAGGTCACCAATCCAAGAAGGCTGAGAGTCAGACAATCACGCCCCTTGCAGGGTTAGCAAAGTCATGTTTAATGGCAAGCAAAGCAACACTGGAAGAACAACGCCAGATAAAAGCGGAGCACAGGGATCCCTGAAAACCCAGACTCTCCCAAGCTCCTCCTACCGCAGTGGAACGCAAGCTGGGGACAAGAAGCCTTTAAAATTCCTCTTGTTCCACCAAGGCAGGCAATTCCCCCAGTGTGCTAAAGTGAACGACTGTCAAAGACTTTTAAACACTTTTACAGGGCTCGCCATGGAATTAATCCACAGACAGGAAACTGAGGCACAAGAAGTGAAGCGAATCACTAAAGGACCCACACAGCTCATAAACTGTGGAGCCCACATTTGACGCCAGCAGCGGCAGCCTGGCTCTAGAGTTTGTCCTCTTAGTCACTTTACTATCCAGCCTCTCAATTTAAAACATTGAGAAAGCGTAGTTCAGTCTCCTGGGTGAGAAAATAAAGCTCCTGAGGTGGACTGCAAAGTAGTTAGAAGCAGATATGGGACAAGAACCCAAAGGTATGGGGGCTGGGGAAAAGGGATTGGGTGGAGAGGAAGAAATGCCCCCCACCAAGCCAATAAAACACCCCAAAACTTTATATCCTTACACTAGAATAAGAAGTTCAAGTGTGGAATAAAAGTGTTCATGAAAGGCTGGAAATACGATTTTAAATATAAGCAATTCACCTTTACTAAATGTCAAGTGTAAGTTGGCAACCCTGTCACAATATTAAACAAAAATTCTGGGATTTTTTTGTTTATTACATATTAGTAAACAGATTTGGTAATAGATACTGAATTGACCTTTCCCTTAACCATAAAGTATAGGCGTTAATTACATGCTTTGTAGTATTTGTAACTTTTGTAGAAGCAAAGTGCTCTCTAATTTTCAAGTTTGTCTTTCTGAAAATATTAGGTGAAACTACTGCAGCACTCACCAAAAAAAACAAGAAAAAAATGGGTAAGGTATTATACATTAGAATAGACAATGCACATGGAAGCCAATAAAAATGAATATAGATTAGCCTGTGTTTCTAGATGGGCTCTCGACGTTCACAATAACAGCCTTAAGTGAAATTCTACCTGTATAACATAAAGTCCTTAAAGATACCAGAGTGAATCTTGACTGTTATAATCAGACCTTGACTCCTGGAATTTAGCTGAAACCTAAGCTTCACTTGGTCTGAGAGTCAAGGAGAAATTGCTTAACAGTGAAGATATGACATCCTTTTTGTCCATACAAACTATAAATCTTCTGAAATGTTGTGTAAGAAACTAAATCAAATTTTCCTAAACAGGTCCACAGCCAAAAGCCCCTTTCATGGGAAACAAAAAGATTAGAAAATTATGACAACTGGGAAGGAGCAGTGTTAATAGACCTTTTCTGACTCTATACATTTTGCATTGCTACAAATGAATCCAGAGTTTGGTAAATAGTATTAATCCTTAGCACAGACAATGCTCTCTGATACATTTTCCATTCTTTTTTTCAAAAAAGACAATTCTGATGGCAGCTTACCACATGCAGGGGGCCCGAGTTTAAAAACATCTGCTTAACCTGAATTCTCCCTAAGCCCAGCGGGCACTTTCTTCAGGAGAGAATTTATACCCCTGGTAACGTATGTGAGAGGCAGCAATGCTGCTGGTCATTTTGAAGTTGCTTCCCAAGGGCAGGATGTGCGCCTGAGCCTGCCCTGCTCAGGACCACAGTGGATGTGGCCGCTGCTCACCAGTTCACCACAGGATGGAAACCAAAGGGGTCAGATGGACGCCTCCCCGCTGTGGGGTGACGCTCGGGTGGTGGTTATGAAATCGGGCTAGGGGCTACAGGAAAATCCTGTCCTCCCCAGAGATAAAAGGATGCCCAGCACCGCCCAGTGGGAGAAAGCCTTGCACTGCACAGAGGCCTGAGGCCGGGAGGGTGAAGGCTGGCTGTGCTGGCCTTGCCCTAGACAGACGCACGCCCGGGGCTGGTCGCCCTCACCTTGCCTCTGCACTGCATCCCCACACTTGCACCTCACGGCTGATCATGGGAAAAAACAAGTGAGATCTGAAAAGCAACTTCAAAGGGTTTTCAGACCTAAAAATTTGTGTCATCTCTTGTTTTCTTCCAATAACGAACATCCCTCTCTGCTGGCCTCCAGCCCCAATCAGCCTCAGATAAACCCTGAAACATAAAACACAGCTGCTGCTGTGTGGAGGGAAAAACGCTTCAGAGAGTGGTGTGGTCCTCCATCTCCCTCTCCATCAGCCCCGCAGGCTCCTCCAGGGGTCCCTAGGCCTCCTCAGGAGAGGCCGTGCAGTGAGGGCTAAGTGTGCACATTCGGGGGTCCAGGGGACCCTCGGCCTCCCCAGGAGGCGGCCGTGCAGCGAGGGCTAAGTGTGCACACTCCAGGGCCCTCTCCAAGGCCACCTCACCTACATCTCCTTCTCTCTCCACTCTCTGCTTGCTCTCTTCGCCACTTGTCTCCCTCTCCCAGATACACAGCTCCCCAAAACTTCAGCAAAGGGCACTCCACCAAGAACCTAGGGAAAGCAGGGCTGCTGACACCATTGCTCCTCATTTGGCCCTCTTCCCGCGACCCAACTGACAGGTGATCAGAAACAAAAGAACATGGGCCAAACCACCTGGCGCCTGCTTGCCCTCGCCTACCACACCTGGCTACTGCAGTGCACGCACTGAGCAAGTCAACCAGACTCTCCCGACAGCGTCTCTAACAGGAAGCAAGACTAAGCACACACCTGGGCCACCACAAGCTCATCGTGGCTATAAAAATAGGAAAACTGTTTCAATATGGCTAAGCTGAATTATCTCAGACAGCTTTTCTTCTAGCGAGAAATGCAGCAATTGCTCTGATTCCCCGGCTCTAGCAGTACTTACAGAAGAAGAGTTTTCCTCTTCTCTGATTGACCTTGAGAGGCTGGGCGGCAAGGGGACGAGACAGGGGGAGATTTAGTGCTGTTGTTATTACGCTGGCCTTATCGTGATGTTTCTATGATGAAAGTTAAACAAACCATCTTTTCCTCTGAAGGGACTGTCATTTACGTTTTTAAATACACAGGCCTTCTGAGAATCTGAAGCTTTAAAAAAGGCTGGAATTAAGTAATTTATCATGCTGAGTGGGAAAAATACTGCTCTTCTAGTAAAACAAAACTGCAGGGAAATGTAAGAGTACAGGGGTAGGGATTAATTCCGTGGAAAACGTTATTTGGATAGCGCAAAATATGGCAAGTTTAATAAGTAGCAAAGTCAAGATCTGGATAAAATTTATTCATATACTACCATTGGTACACTGAACATGTAATTTTTTGAAGCTTCTTTCTATAAGGGAATTCCTGCTTCCCCAGCATAATTAATTACTTATCATGGTGCTTCTAGCATTTCAAAAACTCAAACTGAAGCTCTTTACAAATTTTTTTCATAATTAACACTTTCACATAACTTTCAAAATGATGTCTGGAAATGAAAAAAAAATAGTACCTTTTCCAATTCTCTTGGTATTCGCATACAAGTGTACACTCTTTCTCTTCGTTCTGTATACTTGGCCTCATTATGTTCGAGGAAGTACCCTCTTGTTAGTTCAGCACTGAGGAACCTCAACAATGAAAGCTCTACGGAAAAAAGAAAATGACACAAAACAAAAAGAACAGTGTTTATCAAGGAACTTACAGGCTAGCTGGGGCCACAGGTCACACACACATAAAACCAAAAGAGAACAAAACAAAGTAATCTATTACTCGGTGCCTAGGAGTGAACTACACAAGAAAGACCAGCAATGTTGCTGGGAAAATCGCTGCTGTGTGGTGTAAATTGAATATGCCACCGGAATACGGAAGGAGTGGTTACTAAGAGTCAGAAAAGGGTCTTTGGAGAGGCCAGTGCTGGGTCTGGCAGGTGATATAGGGCCAGGATGATGGAGAGACAGAGGAGGAAAGAGAGCCGCTATCGCCTGGACCTGAAGTAGCCCAAAGGCAGCCAAGTCACCTTGCGCACACTGCTTTCGTTGCAGAACCATGCTGGGGGGGTAGGGGGGCGGGGTTGTTTTACAGACACCCGGGCAACTGCCTTCTGATCAGATCGGCCTCACAGGTCCTGCAACGGTGGCCATTTCTCCCTGTGAAGGGTCACCGCTCTGTGTGACGGCCTCCCCAACAGGATGACACTGTCAGGAGCTACACAACGCAGTATCTCAGTCAGAGCCGGAGCCTCTTCGCCAGGATCTTCCCACTGGTCCCCACCTGCCCCGTTCCTCCTGAGCAGTCCGTCCAGGGATCTCACCTCAGGTGAGGAGACTGAGGTTAAATGCTTTTTCCTCAACTGTGGCTGGAGACTTGGGTGAGAAGCCTCACCCCAGTGCTTTCCGGGGTGCCCGCTTCCCTGACAGCCTATCGCCTCAGCGTCCTTGCTGCCCCCCAACTTCATGGACACCTTCCTGCTCTCCAGCAGGAGGCCAAACTCTCTCAGAACTCAGGACACCAAAAGGTTTCAAATCTGTTCTCTCTGCTCTGAGCTGGCCTTGTGGTCTTTCTACCAAATGCATGATTGAAGTTCCCTCCAAAAATGAAACAGAGAAAGTTGATTGTGTGAATGCGCATCTCCTCAAGGAGGTGCGGCTTCTCTGAGTGCTAGGAGTGGGAGGGGAAAGTGTTTGTTCATAGTCAGAGTCAGCTTCGGAAAGCCTCTCACAAGACGCGGAAGCAGACTAAGCTGTGGTTGTGCACAACCGGTCTACAGCAGCTTCCGCCTGCCAGCACTGGAACCAACCCCTCCTTCCGCAGGCATCACGTCAAGTGGCCTGCTTAGGTTTATGTTCTAAGTGAGCATACACACACGTGCACACGCACACAGTCTTCCGTATTCCAGACTCAGAACCTGAAAAGTTGGTGATATGGTGAGAGTTACCTGGGGTCAAACAAAGGGAGAGAAAAGCAGACCCCCACCCACACCAGCTCAGCGCAGGGCAGGCAGGATCACCAGGTGCACTATGGGCGTCCTCCCTTCTCTTTTTCAGCACATTTACGAGTGAGACATGTGGGTTAAATGGACACAAGATGTAAACCCTACTATTCATATTAACAGATGCTCAGATTTAGAGGCCTTGTTGTTGTTAGGTGCCATCAAGTCATGTCTGACTCACAGGGACCCTCATAGGGTTTTCAATGGCTGATTGTTTCGGGATTGCCTTGGGAGTGAGTTGCCACATCCTTCTCCCTTTTTTGCAGTGCTGGGAATCAAACTCAGGACCTCAGAGACTGCAGAGCGGCGCTCTACCAACTGACCTAAATCCAGCCCACTTAGAGGCCTTAGTGTAACCTAATCAACGCAGAGGAAAACTTTGGGCAGGGAACATTCTAGAACCAGAACAAGAGCTACTCTGAAGAGAAGAAGAAAGCCTCCTGAGCTACAACCAAGAACAGCTAAGACTAGTGAAACACTAAAAGCTATAACAGGATTCTAAGTAGAAAGAGATCAAAGTTCTGAACAGCTAATACCTAAAAGTGCCGACTCGTTCAGGTAAAAACTGAGAAGCAACAGGACATCCAGAGAGCTAAGAGATTCCACATACACGATTTTTACTAACCCTGGGGAACTCTGAGCCTTGAACCCGAGGATCACTTCACCATCCCTCTGAGCGGCAACTGACCCCTGCCACCCCACGTCCTGCCTTCTCCTCAGTGGCACTCTTCTCTCTCAGATGGCCAACTTCTCTGCCCCCAGTCTCTCTGGTGGCTCCTCATCCTCTACCTGAGGGTTCTTATTCACTGGCTACAGCCCAATAAAGCACGAGCTACAGTAAAACGCCAGCCACCCTCACTTGCCCATATTCTCAGATGCCTTCCCGGCCACCTTTTTCTTTGCTTCGCTTCTTATACATAATCTCCTTTGACAGTCTAAAGTTAAAAGCATCAACTAGACCCTAAGGGCACCATATCCTCAGCTCTGGCTCCAACGCCTCCTGGGCAACTCTACCAGGACATCCCCAGCCAGTTTATCACCTGCAAAGTGGAGTCCAGCACCTTCCCCACCGACTCTGCCCCTTCTTGGAGTCCTGACCTCAGCTCAGGACATCCCAGCGCCATGCATAGTTGCTATGCTGAAGGCCAGAACCAATTCTGATCGCTTCTCTCCTCTTGCCAGGCCTTACTGATTGCTCCTTGCAAACACTGATGATTTGTTTCTCCTTCCTGCACTCCACCCCTCCTCTCCCTCCAGGCTGCTGCAAAAGCTTCCTGACTCCGCGCCCTTCTTCCTATCTTTCTTCCTTTCAATCCTTACTCTATTCTGCTGCCACATCAGATGCTGCTGTGTCCGAAACCCTGAAACTGTGGCTCTTTATCACCTGATACCAGAGCCCCTTCAACCTGGCCCAGGGCTGACTTTTTTGTCATTCCTCACACCTGCCTCCCTGAATCTCAAGGTCACAGTTCTCTGGTTCTGCTACTTTTCAGTTCTCCCAGACACACCAGTCGGTTCACACTGTTCCTTGGCCCAAGAATTCCCTTCGAGTTTTCCACCCATGAACATGCTTGGACATGATCTTCTCTGTGAAGACATCTCTAAGCCTCCTGAGCAGAATTCATCCTCTTCCCATGTGGCTCCCGGAGGACGTGCACTTGTCTGTGCTTCTCTGCAGGAAGTTACCTGCCTTTTCTTATCGGGTTTCTCATTCACCCTTGCATCGCTAGGGCCCAGCATGTAACAGGTGTTCAAGAGATGCTTGTTAAAAGAATATATGGAACAGAGAAGAAGAATCAGAGTGGTAAGAAAGAGAAAACAGAGCCAGAAATCGAAAGGCTAATGATCAAAGACCGAAAGAGAGCAGAGTGGAATAAGACAGAATTATAAAGATATAAGATGCAGTCCCTTTAGGAGGCAGGCAGCAAAGAGCAGGAAGGATTCTTAGAAGAATGGAGGAAATGATCCAAAAGGCAAACTGGGCTAAGCTTGCAGGTGGATGATTTGTTCCTTCTGAAACTAGAATTTCGGCCATTTTCCATCCATTTTTATTTAATACTGACCTTTTCTATTTAAAGACGATCTGTATGAATACAAAAAGTAGAATTAATCAAAATGTTCAATATTAGTGAACTGCTTAACAAATAATGATGTCTCTCAATTTGTAAGAGAGAATCAAGTCAGAAGTAAAGAGAGAGAGAGAATACCAGATTCTCCAAAAGAGAATTCATGATTAGGACAGAGCTGTCCTGAGATTAAGGAGTCGACAGAACAGCAAAAAGCTCCTGGCGCCTTACTCACGCAGTACTGCGGAAGACACCGAGCCTCTGCTTTATCTGAGGATCAGTGATCGTGATGGCAAAGAGCAGCCCAACAGGTGCCTGAAGCTAACCTGGGGGAAGAAGCCCCGTTCCTGCAGGAACAGCCAGTGAGGGCCCCTGGTGTGAGGACGGGGATTCTCACTGTCCACACTAAGAGCAAGGACAGAAGCTTGGCAGACCACAAGTGTGTCGTCTGGGATAAAGAGACGTAGATACAAGTAATCACTGAGTAGTTTTAAATTTCAAAAAGGCTTAGACAGCTACACCTTTATTTATTTGGAAAATTATCTCCCATGATGGTGTCTTCCGTGGTGACTAAAAGGTCAGCTTTACCGTAATCAGACTTTTGTCACGGTCCACAACAAGAGCATGGGATCCGCGGTGAGAAGAAGGTTCCAGCACCAGCTCTCCCACCCTCTAGGCCCGTGACCCTGGTCAAGTTGTAGATCTCAATTTCACACAAGAGAAAACTGAGCCTTACATCGCTTCTGCAGCACCTGTTTCCTGCTTGCCTCTCGTACAGATGGGTGAAGGACTGATAGTATTTGCATGAAAACGTGAAACCTGCGAAGTGTGACAATGTATTGAACAAGTTCCTATTAATTTCACAAGTTCTGTAGTATGAACTAGCTCTGATTTGGTGGTTATTCACGTAATGTCTACCGAGGTTATTTTTGCATCTCTGGTTCTATGGCTGAAAGGTAATACGAGGATATTTAACGAACTATACAACCTAAGTAACTAGTTTTCTATAAACAGGTTATCATATAATATCAAGAAACAAAAGTATTTCAACTAAGTTATAAATATTAAACAATAGTTTCAGGAATCTATCTCTAAAATATAAAAGTTTTTGTTTAAAAACATAGCAGTCTACAAACATTTGAGTCTACAAACTCACACCTAGGAAACGGGTTTGATAATTATGCCCATCTTACAGATGAAGAGGCCAAGGCACAGGGAGGGTAAGGAGGTCTCCAAGGTCACACAGAAAGTAAGTGGTCGAGCCAGAACTCAAAGCTGAGCAGCCCGGTGCTGAGTGTGTACTTTCCACCCTGGCTTATGTCACCTATCATTGTCTTAAGTGCTTCTGTAAACGGGTCTGTTTTCTTTTTGGAAAACAAGAAACCGCCCTCTGCCCTCGTGCTCTGTGCTTGCACCTGGCTCACTTCTGTGCAGTTGCTCTGTTAACCAGTTGATTCCCTTGTAAAACCACGAGCTTTTGGGGAGCAAGTGCCATGTTTCCTTATTTTCCTAATGTCCAGCCCGGAGTGAGTTCTGAATGTAAGGGTAGTCTTTGCACACAATCAACACCATTCTTACGGGCTGGAGAATGGTTTTAAAAACTACAGTAAAAGAATGCTGACAAAACAAATAAGAAAACAAACAAACAAATTTCATAGTGTTCAGTATCTAGGAAGCGTTCCCTTACCTCCTTCTCCTCAACTCCTGGAGAAGGGGCCTTGTCTAAGGTATTAGGAACCTTCCACTCTAAGGCGTGGAAAGGTACACAGAGGTCCTGCACACTTCATAGAATTCTCACATCATGAGAGCTAAAGACATTAGTTAATGGCATTCACGTTGTGCAAATTAAGACACCGAGGAAGTTTTGTCCAAACTCACTGAGAAGTTAAGGGGCAAAATGAGACTGGAACCCAGAACTTTAAACTACAATCCAACGTGCTCTCTCCCACATATCATAATTATCATCCAATAATCATTGTGAGAAGAAATGACCTAGCCCTGATCTGGCTTTGATTCATGCCCAAGGAAAGAGAATGTGTTGCCTTGTGGCCAGCCTACAAGTTGGCCTTGATGCTTGTCTGGTCCTCCCCCTGCTCTTCCTGGCGAAGGCCTTAGTATTTCCATTTCGAAGTATGATGCTTAACCTTTAATACCCAACTCTTGTTCAGTGTTTTAGTTTTAGTGTTGTTAAACATTGTTCTCTACCACAGAGGTCCCTGCTATGAATGGGCCACACAGCAGGAGGCGAGTGGTGGACAAGAGCAAGTGAAGCTTCATCTGTTTATACAGCCACTCCCCATTGTTGGTGTTACGGCTTGAGTTCTGCAGAAAATTTGCCTTCCATGATATCTGTCCCTGTGTCAAAAACGTAGGGGGCGACTGCTTTAACACTGTACAGATCCATCTGAACTTATGTGTCCTGTGACTTTGAGTGTAGCTGCCTTGCTAGTTATTCAGGATGGCTACTTTCTTTACCTGTGGGTACCACTCTTCAAGAACTCTGGTAGCTAAGTGTACACCAACTTTCCCATTCTCTCGTGGCATTTCATTGTCTCTTAGCATAGGAGCCACTCTCATTTTGTTATGCCAATTATTTGCCTTTGTATTTTAAGAGCAAAATATCTTCCAAAGTAAAATAATCCAAATATTTATTTTTTGAACACTGATTTAATTTTTTAGATATTAACCAATTTTAGTTCCTTTAGCCAGATCTTACAAAACATTTAGAAAGTCATTTAAAAATAGAGGCATTTTACTGTTTAATTATAACTTAACTGCCTCTACATCAGAAATTGCCAATTATGAATATTTAAGTAAAATAATACCAAAGTTCAAATCAATTCCTCCAGAATATTTTAATTTTTACCTATCATGAATTGCTCTGTAATCTAATACCTTAAATTGAGAAATAGTATAAATTGTTTCTTCCTCACTCCTAAAAATAAGAACTACGTTTTATTATCCCCTGAGACAGCTTACTTTAGAAATTAGAACCTAGGATTCTAAAAGTATTAAAAGTAATGACTAATCATAAATATATTTACATGTTTAGTAAGATTTCTAAATATATCTTCCTTAAAATAACATTGCACATAAAAAAAGTTGGAAAGTAATACTGATTGTTAAGAAAATATGAAACATGCAAATCTCTAGCCTTTTGTAACTGAAAGCATTTATAAACTTTATTATGGTTACCCTAAAATATTAAATGTAGGCTTATTATACAAATAGAGGTACATACTTGTGTAAGGCCAACTAAGAATCAGCTTTTCTGGGAATCAATACAATAGCAATTTTACCCTCCTATGTCAAAACTAGGGCTTGGATTTAGCTCAGCTGGTAGAGCACTGCGCTGCAGTCTCTGAGGTCCTGAGTTCAATTCCCAGCACCACAAAATCGGGAGAAGGACCTGGCAATCCACTCCCATGGCAATCCCGAAAGAGTCAGCCATTGAAAACCCTATAAGGGTCGCTATGAGTCAGATTACCGACTTGACGGCACCTAACAACAACAACAACATGTCAAAACTAAGTAAAAGAATCATTTTACACAATATATTCAAGGTTTTGAGACAGGGTCTCACTATATAGCCCAAGGCTAGCCTTAAACTCACAATCCTGTCTCTGCCTCCACCTCTGGAGTGTGATTACAGGCACGTAGTACTACATTCATTTTACATTCAAGTTTTTAAGCCCTTTAAAAAAATGTTTGGGATCGCCGGGCATGGTGGAGAACGCCTGTAATCCCAGCGGCTCGGGAGGCAGAGGCAGGAAGATTGCAAGTTTGAGACCAGAGTCAGTCTGCGTAACTTAGCGAGACCCTGTCTCAAAAAGTAAAAAAATGGGCTGAGGTGCAGCTTAATGGTCTAGCACTTGCAGAGCATGCAGGTGCGAGGCTCTGGGTTCAACCCCCAGTACCACAAAAAACAAAAAAGTTTGGGCTGGGGTTTAGCTCAGTTGGTAGGGTACTGCTCTATACTCTCTGAGGCCCAGGGTTTGATCCCCAGCCCCACAAAAATGGAAGGAGGACTTGGTAGCCCACTCTCAAAACAGCCATTGAAAATCCTATGAATAACAGAGAAGCTGACACAGTGCCTGGCATTGCAGTGTTGGGGAGTGTTTTGTTATGTTGTACTTAGCGTTGCTATGAGTCAGACTCGACTCAACAACACCTAACAACAACAACAAAATGTGTATAGTCTTGTTTAGGAAAGTAAAAAACTGGTAGAATTTTCATGAATTTAGAGATGGAAAACAGGCACAGAAATAAACTAAAAAGTGACTTTTACCAAGGTCACAGTTTACAAAGCAAAGAATTAAAAATGGGAACAGAATATCAATGATTTCAGTTAGTGCTGTCTTTCTTAAGTCTTTTTAGAGAATTTTTAGGTGAGTATTCCCAAAACTGGAGCACAAATGAGCTGCTAGGGCTGAATTTTGGAGGGTAAACTAAAATGAAGTTAAACATTTAAAAAGGTCAAGATAATGATTTGATAAAAGACCAAAATAACTTTTCATTGTTTAGTTTACCTACACTATTTAGTAAAGCAAATGAGAATTTTAAAGGCAGAATACCACTTTGTGAGAAGAAGCTCATTTTGCTTTATCTGTATCAGCATTGTGGTTACTTCTGGTAAATAAGAAATTAACGGACTGTAGAGCATACTTTTATAATCAGCCAGACTTCAGTCATCCGTCAGGATGAGTCTGGGACAAGATGGATAACTACATAATGTATTCTATGGAGGTTGAAGACTGGCTAAATGAAAACATTTTAATAAAATTGTGACAGTAAGTTGAATTTAAATTCTCAATTACGTAAATAATACGACATAGGGAATATGACTAAGGTCCTACGGAAAATCTTTTGTGAGAGCGGCTGAACAGAACACGAGTTGGCTTTTCTGAGTTTAAGCTTTCTTCCTGCTTTGGCTCAACCTCTTGGGAGATAAAGCAAGGCTGGTGAAGGCAAAGAAGAAAAGCAAAAGACAGATAATAAGTTTAATCTCCAGATGCCAAGAGCCACAATTTAAAAAGGGAAAAACAGGCGTCCCAGCCCTGTTTCCATCAGAAACAACACTGTTCGCCCCACCTTACTTCAGGCTTTTTGTTTTACAAGCAACACCTAGCCCTTGCATCTCCCCCCCACACCCCGCCCCCGCCTTATTTAGGTACAGTTTCAGGTTCACTGGAAGGTGTCGCACTCACCTTACCCTGACCCTTCGGTTAGGTCTCCACAGTGACTAGACCAACTTAGATAACTTAGATACTATTTAATCGTGGCATTATGAAACAGAGGCCAATGGATTAGGCAAGCAGTCTAAGCAAGCAGAGTCTACAAAGCAATTCAACAACTAAACCAAGCCAATGACAGATTGCCTAATTCTTAGTCCAAAGTTGACTTGTTGGGCGTAGCTTCCCCAAGGTGAATACGGCTACAAAGGAAGTCTCTCACTTAGACTTTCTTTTTTTTTTTTTTTTTTTGCGGTACTGAGGGTTGAACCTAGGGCTTGGCGCCTGCATGCTCTACAAGTGATGGACCACTGAGCTGCACCCCCAGCCCATGTTTTTACTTTTTTGAGACAGGGTCTCACTAAATTATGCAGACTGCCTCTGGTCTCGAACTTGCGATCCTCCTACCTCCGCCTCCTGAGCTGCTGGGATTACAGGCGTGCACCACCGCTCTGGGCACCTAGAACTTTCTTGGATGAACCAAGTGGGTGACACCACAAAAGCATGATTATATATAGTACTTCTTATCTGGTCTTAGGTTTAAAAAGTGTAAAAATGAAGGCAGAAGAAATGAAAGTGCATTTCTTGATGACCATCATTTTCAGAGTTCAAGGCCAGCGACCATATAGGGGGTGGGGTACCCATCTCTAACTGTGTTAAAGGGTGAGCACTGGCATCTGAAACAAGTTTCAGTGTACTGCCAGGCAATATGCAAGTAAAAAAAAAAAGAGTTCTGAGAACTAAATGACAGAAGAACTTGAGAGCAAACAAAAAGAAAACTTACTTGATATAGAGAAACGCACATGGTATATCCAGCTATATACACACAAACTAATATAGATATATTTTTAATACATATAAATCAAGAGGGGCAGGAATACAACAAAACGGATCTTGAACCTATACTTTATTCTGGATTATTTTCCCCAGATGGGGACAGTATGGCTAAGCACCTCAAGTGCATATTCACTTATGGAACCCTAGGCTCTTAGGACTGACCAACAACTGTTATAAGATCCTTGCACTCCTTGGCAGAAATGATAAAAAGGACTTTGGCAATAAGTGATGGGTAGGCCACCCAGACACTAAGATTATGACTTTCAAAGAGGAAAGACAAAGGTTGCCCTAACTCGCAGAGGTGACCAGGGCAGGCTGAGAGGAGCTACTATAAAGAACAGAGGAGTCACGGGTTCAGAGCACCTAGCCCCAAAGACTAGTTTGACTGAGGGAGAAATGTTTATTTTCTTGTGACACTAGGTGGTGCCACTCCAAAGCCCGCTGGCCCAGGGACTAGTTCCCTAAATTCTGGAAAGGAGAGAAGAAATGATTACAGGGCAGTGGCAGGGTGGATGGAGAGAGAATGGCTGAAATAATTCTAATCCAGTGGGGTGGGCACTAGCAGAAGCAAGAGCTGTGTGTCTCTTACAGCACAGATAAATAGGGGACAAAAGCGGGTGGCCCACACAGAGGCCAGAGAGGAAAACCATGGGGTTGGGGCCTCCAGCTGAAATGGTCCTGAGATGCCTGCCTAGGTTCTGATCCCAAAGTTGGTAAAACCCAGCAAACGAGTGACCATTATCATCTCTCCTCATGGAGAACTGACGGAATTGGGCAGGAAGGAAGACCATCTCAATGGTTAAAGCTGGAAGCTTCTCCCTCACAGGGACTTTCTGTTAACTGGAGGTTCAAGGCCCAGTTTTAGACATGTTGTAAGGTGAGCTGAGTCCAACTCATGGCGACCCTATGTATACAACAGAACAAAACACTCTCCAACACTGTGCCATGCCCCGCACTATGTCAATGCTTTTCTGCTATTCAGAGGGTTTTCAATAGCTGATTGTTTCAGGATTGTTTCCGGAGTGGGCTGTCAGGTCCTTCTCCCATTTTTGGGGTGTGTGTGTGGGGGTGGGGATCAAACTCGGCCTCAGAACACACAGAGCAGCACTCTACCACCTGAGCTAAACCAACCTTAAGTATACCATATTGATGAAGAATGGTGTGATGAAGTCCAGGTAGCCAGAACCACCTGAGGATTCTAGTTCCATCTCAGGAAGAGCCAGGGAAAGAGAATTAGTTGTTATTTCAACAGTCCAACGTGTGTGCTCATCAGGGGCTCTGGGCAACTTCATTTTGTTCTCCATGCAAACAACTAACCAGGTTCTAGAATACTGGCTTTCCTGGAACTCAGAAATACTGAAAGAAACTATAGTGAAACCTGGCCACATCTATTTCTATTTGTACCAGAGTGCTTTCCATATTCAAGTCTAAGCAAACAGGCAGCTGAGTTGTCTTACTTAGATCCTGTCAATTCACAAAGTACTCTTGCAAGCGTTTAACTGACAACTAAACCAAATAAAGTATGGTTGAGAAATCTTAAGTGGCTAATTGAAAAAGACCAAACAAGTCACGGGGTGTAAGTTCTCAGAGATACAGACCTATGCAAAACTCCCTGTCCAGATCTGAGAATTAGCAAAACAATTAGGATCTCATGTGATCAGCCTTATGGCTTTTATTCCTATAATTTCAATACCAAGGAAGAACAGATGATGCAGTAAGTCTTGTAACTTAAGACATTTGTTTGTACCAACTGCAGGAAATAGCTGCTAATACAGCCCCTATTTAGCTATACCAGCCTAGAATCGTTTGTTGTTGTTGTTGTTGGATGAAATTTAATGGAGCTGCTCTTAGAATGATACGAGTTTAAAACGCTGTGATCACTCTATATTCAATGAAACATACATCTCAAAATCTTACTTTTTTATATACCTAATATAGAACTATTATATGAGTACAATTTTTAAAAACTTAAAAAATATAATAACAGTATGCTTAAAAGCAGCTGAAAGTAGGGATCCTAAGTGGTATATACTTTCTTATGTGGCAATCGGGGGTGGGAGGCTTAAGTTTCAGTTTAGGAAAAGTGCACATGTGACACCGAAGCGTGCTAAATATTTCTGTCCTGGGGAAAACGACTGAACTTCACGGTCACGACCACCCTGTCAGCTGCGTCTGCGAAAAACCCATCCCGAAGGCAAGTTAACAGGTTACGGTGGCTCAAGTTGGCTCAGAACGCAGAACAAAAAAAGTCACCCTGCGTGAGCACAATCGGGAGCGCCCCGGGCTGCTCCCTTCTGGCTCCCTCGCCCGCGCGGGGAGCCCGCAGACATCAGACCTGTCTCGAGCAGCCGGTGGCCGGGGACCGAGCCCCGGCGGCCGCCCGCGCTCCCTCCAGGGCTCACCTGGCCCGGGGCCGGCCGCGGGGGCCGCGGGCCGCCGGCAGAGCCCGCCCGAGGAGCTGTCACCGGCCGCCGAGCCCGGGGGGCTGCGGCCGCTCCGCGCGCCCACAGCGCGGGCGGCCCGGGGCGGACGGCGGCGGGCGCGGGGCGCGCAGGCCGGAGTCGCCCGGAGCCCCCGCCGCCCCCCGGCGCCCCGGCCGCGGCCTAGAGCCGCCCGCCCGCCCGCCTCACCTGCGCGGCCGCGGCGCCTCTCCCGCCGCCGGTCGCTCTCGTAGAAGCCCAGCGTCTCCGTGTGCTGAGGCGCGGGCTGCGGTCCGTGCCCACCGCCGCCGCCGCCGCCGCCGCCCAGCGGCTCCGCCTGGCCGCGGCCGTCCCGCTCCGGGCCGTCCGCGCCGCCACCGCCGCCTTCTCCCGGCGCGGCCGCGTCGCCGACGCCCGCCATGTTCCGAGCACAACACACCGTCCCCGCCAGCTCCCTCCAGCCGCCCGCCCGGCCTCCGCCTCCGGCCGGCCCCCTCCCCGCCTCGCCCCGCCCCTCGCCGGAGCCCGGGCCGCCGCCGCCGCCGCCGCCATCCGCAGCCCGCCGGCCGGCGCGCGCCATTGGCGTCAGCGGCGCGTGCGAGGCCGCGGCCGCCGCCGCCGCTGCCGCCGCCACGGCCGCCGCCATCTTCTTCTTTCCCTCGCCGTGGCGGCCGGCGGCGGTGGCCTCGGCCGGCCTGGGGGACGCCGCGCCGGGCTCCATGCCGACCGGGGACAGCAGCCGCCTCCTCCGGGGTTGAGGCTCGGGGCCGGGTGCGGCGGCGGCGGCGGCGCGGGGCGGGTCGGCTGCGGAGCCCGGGGCCGGCGGCCGCGCCGCCCGCTGCCCGCCGTCTGCGCGGTGCCGGGCGAGGCGCCCGAGGCCCCTTTTGCAGGCGCGGTCCGCGGAGTGCGCCGGCGCCGCCCGCCCGGCCTTGGCAGCGCGGGCGCGGGCGCGGGCGCGGCGGCCGGGGCCCGGCTCCAGGTCCCCGACTCCCGCGGGCCCGCGCTGCTGGCCGCACCTCCCCTGCATGTTTACGGTCGCCCGTCACGTTCCCGGGCCGGTGACAAGTCCCCGAAGCACTTAGGCCGGCAGGAGCTCGCGGGGAGCAGCTCCACAGGTGGGGGGCCGAGCGGGGGGAGCACCCCGACGTGCGGGCCGCCTTGGCCGTGGAACGCGCCGCGGACATCTGGGCTGTGTTTCGGGGACGGCGCTCGGGGGTGGCCCTCGGCCGCCAAGAGGCCCCTCGATCGCTCACCTGGCGACCACCCCACACAAGGCGGGACCTCTCCTTTCGGGGTTCTGGCGCGCCGCCCCGCACCCGGCGCCGTGCCGAGACCCCCGGGCTGCGGGGGTCGTGGAAAGCAAGGTGGCCCGGGCTCCCGGACCATCGCCACCTGCCTCCCACGTGATGGCTGTGCGCTCCCGGGAGGGCGAGTGTGGCGCCCCGATTTCCCGAGTGCCAACTTAAGAACTCACGGTGTCTTTGCAACTTCGATCAGCAAAAGCTAAGCTAATTTCTCCCGGGACAGTGAGCTGCCTGGAAACTTCCCCAGACCCAAACTGAAAACCAGATATAGACAGGCTTGAATCAAGCGACATGGAGTTCGCGTACATTCATCAGAAAGATCCCGAGGCTGCTTCTGTCGCCGGCCAGTTACCTGATTGCAAACTAAGTTTGAAACAATGGGTCGCTTGGGGCAGGGTGCAAGGGGCAGCGCCTGGCGGTCTGACAGCTGGGAGGGGGGAGACTGGAGTGAAGAAGGACATAAAGTGGATTTTAAAAAGCATGGCAAGTCAGGTGCCCTGGCACAAACTTGTAATTCCAGCCACTGGGGAGGCTGAGGCGGGAGGATTGCAAGTTCGAAACCAGAGGCAGACTGCACAATTTAATAAGACCCGGTCTCAAAATGAAAAAAATAAAAAGGGACTAGGGATGTGACTCACTGGTGGAGCACTTGCCTAGTATGCACAGTCTTGGGTTCAAGTCTGTAATACTGAAAGAAAGAAGGAGGAAAGAAAAGAAAAACCCCATAGATGAGAGCTGACCTCTAACTCTGCCCTGGAAAGAAGGAACCAACCAATACAGCTATGATAACCTCGTGATCCTTTAGGAAGCAAGATCGTTTACAGAATTACATTTCTAAACTTTATTCCTATGACCATCCTACATAAAATTCTATTCTGGAAAAGAAATCTGTGTTGGTTGTAGTTGGTTACAACAGCCTTACTAACACAAATCTTCAGAATCATTTTGAAAATCAAAACATATGGACATTTTTATGGCCTCTAAAGTTCCCTTGGTCCAAATTTTATTATTCTCTGATGTTTTGCAGCCTAAAATCATCTTCGTCCTATTATGTGCTGATTGTCAAGAAGGAAGTAGTCTTTTATTGCTTTGTTATGGCAGTTTCTGTTTATTGTCCCACCACATTTATTGGCACATTTCCCCTCCCTTTAACTTAGATGATGGAAGGGAAGGAACTCAAGTTGTTCATGGATTTCTCTCATTTTGTATAACAGGCCTGGGGAAACAGCTTGTGTTCTAAAGGCTGCTTAATCTTTTAAATAGTCAGCAGAGATAGGAAGGGAGCAGTCCTGTCCAGGTCAGGTACCGAAGGCCTCCTGACCAACAAGAGGAAGGTGGTAGAAATGTGGGAAATTTGAGGGGTTTGTAGCTTCTCTTCAGTTTCGTCATTTCAGGACTGGGGGTTGAAGCCAAGGCCTCGTGCATGCTAGACAAGTGCTGTACCACTGAGCTGCACTCCCAGCACCTTTTTTCATTTTTTGTTTTGAGACAAGACTTCTCGCTAAATTGTGTGGCGTGCCTCTGGCCTCGAACTTGCAGTCCTCCTGCCTCAGCAATCAGCTTCCCACGTCAGTCACTGAAATTATAGGTGTGTGCCATGGCCCTGCTTTAAGATGCATTTTTAAAGAAAACATGAATTTGAATAACTTTTTCAATTAATATTATTCATCCCTTGTGGTGGTAGTATTAGGTACCATTGACTCATGTCCAACTCATAGTGACCCTCACAGGGTTTTCAATGGCTGATTGTTTCGGGATTGCCTCAGGAGTGGATTGCCACATCCTCCCATTTTTTTCAGTGCTAGGAATTGAACTTGGAACCTCAGAGACTGCAGAGCAGCACTTACCAACGGAGCTAAATCCCAGCCCCTGTCCCTTGTGTAGGTTTTGATAATCAGATAATCAAATAGCTTACCGCATATGTAATGTTTGGTTTTGGTTTTTATTTTTTAGTTCATGCACCTGATTCACAATCCAGGAAAGGATATTTTCAAATGTGCATTCTGAATCTCAAAAATTTTAAGTTATTAAATTGTTGTAATCATGTATTAAATTGTTAATGTTATATAAGCTTATGGTAAGAAATAATTTACACAGCACAGAACCAGCAAATCTCTGAAGAAGAGAAATAGCAACTAAAATATCATAATGTTCTTTATGTTAGTTAAGGAAGATGTAGGCTTAAATTTATCATCATTAAACAGTAGGAGTATTTTAAAAACATAGACCTTTCCCATTAAAGAAGTATCAAATAGTGTTCTGCATTAAGTGATAAAGTAAAACCAGATTTGGATGACAATGAGCTATGGCAATTCAACTTTAATTCTGCAAGCCATAAGCATGCCATTGTATTAGGTGCTAGTGAAAAATATTCCACTGGTAGGAAGTAATTTTAATAGAGGCAAGTGATGAATATTGGAAGTGAGCTCAGACATGAGTTGACAAGAATCTTATGGTTGTTACATTCACTATGTTGCTATTGTATTTTGGTAATTGCAAAACACAAAATGCCACTTTTAAAAATAATGAACATTTGATGAGTAGTATATACAATTTCCAAAAGTAAATAGCATAATTTCATTTTTTTGGCAATTAAAGATTTAATGACTGTGATTCTGTAACTAAGCAAAATACATTGAACTTATTGTTTATGAATCAGAAATTCTATCTTCATGGGGCCTATAAACTCTTTTTGCTTAATGTCCAAACCAAATCATTATGGTCCACCATTTCATGAAATAGTAAGTTTTAACAAATGATATTTTTCAGCTTGAACATATGTGCTCTTTCCTCCCTGTGGGGCACGCGCCTCACAGTCCAGCCTGGAGGTTTGGACGGGCGGTGCCGCTGGGACCCTCGAGTGAGGGGCAAGGACTCCTGTGGCCCTCGGGACCCCGGAGGAGACTGGAGAAAGAAAAAGCCTCAGGCGCTTTTGCCTTCCGGGGGCAAACACCTGTGTTGGTTGTCTCGGTGGTCATAAGGAGACAGCTATTGCTTTGTTGGTGGTCAGACAGAGAGCAGGTTCTTTCCTTGTTAATGATTGCAACGGGAGAGCGTTCTTTCCTCACCAAAGGTCCAGGGGAGAGGAGTGGGAAAGGTGTTTCCTCATTGGTGGTTTAGGCAGGAATGGGCTAGAAGGCGAAAAAGTGTCGAGCTGCCGAGCTGCTGCAGAACAGCTCTTTATATAGCTCGCCCACGGAATGGCCTGAGCCAATCAGCTTTCAGTCCAATTGTCCAATCAGGAAGGGTTTTGTACAAACGTGCAACCAAGTTACTTTCATTTTCCCTAGATTTCTAATTTACAAACCAGATATTCAAAAGCTGTTTTCCCAGTTTGGGAGTTTTTGCCAATTTCTTCCCAGTTTTTCCGTACACTCCCAAGGATAAAACAGCATAGTGCAAAGAAAACTGGCCTTGGGATTACCAACCTTGGGAAGGATCCTGTCTTGGCCATGTATATAGCAGTGTGATTGTGGAAAGACATTGACTCTGACCCTCAGTGTCTTGCATTGGTAAATAGGGCAATATCTCTTCTATAGTAGGAGCTGGAAATAATACTGTTTCTCTTTTTCTTTCCCTTTCCTGATCACTTTAAATACTTCCTTTTGTTTAGAGTACGAAGTTTTCATTTTTCCACTGCAATGCAACTTATCTCTTGATAGCACTTCATATATGTATCTATCTCTATATACGCACTTAATATATATGTATGTGTGTATGTATATGTGTGTGTGTGTGTGTGTGTGTGTGTGTATATCTGCAGCCATAGCCCTGTGGTGTCTGATCCTGTCAGATCTTGGAAGTTAAGCAGGGTCGGGCCCTGTTAGCCCTTGGATAGGAGACCACCTGGGAATACCAGGTGCTGTAGGCTTGGGAGAAGGACCCGACAACCCACTCCCAAAAATCAATCCACCATTGAAAACCCTATGAACAGCAGAGAAGCACTGACAATAGTGTTTTGCCTGTTGTATGCAGGGTTGCTATGAGTCAGATACCGACTCGACGGCACCTAACAACAACAACAACTATATATATATATATATATATATATATACACCATATATATATATATAACCATATATATATAAAACCATATATATATATAAAACCATATATATATAACCATATATATATAAAACCATATATATATATATAAAACCATATATATATAAAACCATATATATAAAACCATATATATATATAAAACCATATATATATAAAACCATATATATATATATAAAACCATATATATATAAAACCATATATATATATATATATATATATATATATATATATATATATGGTTGTTGTTGTTGTTAGGTGCCGTCGAGTCGGTATCTGACTCATAGCGACCCTCATAGGGTTTTCAGAGGCAGAATGTTTCGGGATTGCCTTGGGAGTGGATTGCCAGGTCCTTCTCCCATTTTTGCGGTGCTGGGAACTGAACTCGGGACCTCAGAGACTATATATATACACACATACATATACATACATACATACACACACATACATATACATACATACATACACACACACACATACATATTCCCTAAAATATGTTTGAAATTAGTTCCTCACAGTTTTCCTGAGTAACCAATGCATCAGGTACTTTGATGAAACAGCACTGACCGTGAAAAAGCCTAGGCTCTCTCTGACTCTCCAACTAGAGTCTTTGACCAAATGAGCACAAGTGACCTTTCTCTGCTTCATTTTCCCAGCTACTGGAATCAAACTTGGACCAGGCTCTGATGACCTCTTTTAGCTCCAAAATATTCTGCTAAAACCTGTGAAAATTGCTTTTTAGATTCTTGAACTCTTTGGTTAAAAACAGCTAGACGGGACTATCTAGATGATCAAGATTTACAGAGCCAGGCTTGGTGGCACATGCCTGTGATCCCAGCATTCAGGAGGCAGAGGCAGGAAGATCACTGCAAGTCAAGGTGAGCTTGGTCTACATAGTGAGTTCCAGGCCAGCTGGGGATATGTAGTAAGACCATGTCTTTAAAAGGATTTACAGGAAAGCATGAAATTCTTAATTATTATTTGAGTCTCAAGTTTGGATGTAAAGAATTGATGTACAGTTACTCCATGGGTAACATATGAAAGATGTATGAGTTTTCTTGCACCTTCTTTATGTTCTATGCATTAATTCTTTATTTCTTGGCCTAAGTAGAACTAACTGATGGATGCTACCAGACCTTCTGGTCTCTAAGACTGGTTTTCATCCCAGGCCTCAGCGTTTCTGTATTGTGAATAAGTTTCCCTGACTGTATCAGTGCACACCCAAGTCTCAGAACACTACTCTAAGGTGGATTTTAACAGCACCTAAATAGTATGTGAGCACCTGCAGCTGTAGCCCTGTGGCACCCGATCCCATCAGATCTCGGAAGCTAAGCAAGGTCGGGCTTGGTTAGTACCTGGATGGGAGACCGCCTGGGAACACTAGCTGCTGTAGGCTTGGGAGATGGACCTGGAAACCCACTCCCAAAAAATCAATCAGCCATTGAAAACCCTATGAATAGCAGAGAAGCACTGACAATATTGTTTTGGCTGTTATATGCAGGGTCGCTACTGACTCCATGGCACCTAACAACAACAAATAGTATGTGAGGTGATTACTGTAATGCAGTCCACTTTGGTAGAATAGATGCAAACTCTGCATAGAGTACAGTTTTAGTTCCATGTATTTCTCAACTGAAAATATATTTTAACAATAAATGACTTCTGTTTCCTGAACCATAAAAATTGCAAGCAAGTCTGTTCACAAACTGTACTCCTGAATTTAATTCATTCCCCATTTTATCTTCAGAGAGAAAAATAAGAATTGAGGTTTTTGAACAAATAAACAGCTTTGCCACTGAGGTGCTACAGAAGTAAAATATACCGGTGGGCCCAGCACTGAATTGACTTGAGTTTATCACATCTTTGTGTTTCAATCATAATATTTTCTATCTTTGGCAATCTTTTTTTTTTATTGATATTCATTATGTTTTATCCTCTCTGGGCTTTATTCCAAAGGACATCAGTTCAATTTGTTTCTGGAAGATGTAATACAAATTGAATAATGTGCCTTTGATTCTAATGTACCTGTTACAACTTAACTAAAACAGTCATGAGCAAAATTTTATTTCTAAAAGCATTTCTCTGGCATGAGAATATGACTGAAACCATTATAAATAGGACTCTCTGAAAATTATACTTTGTTAAAAGGGATATTTTATAAAAGATATTGTGTTCTGAACACATAAAGATAGGTTCTGTTTACATGATAAAAACATAAATCTATGCTCTATTGTTTAACAAGATTTTTATATGATCAGATATATGTTTACTTTCTGTTGGATTTTAAATTTCTGGAAAATTCCAAAATACGGATGAAGGGATACCGGTAATGACTTAGCAAGGTCTTTATTCCCAGTTTCTTTCTTTGAGAGGAAAGAACATTTTTTATCTCATCACGATTAAAAAAAAAAAAAAAAAAGACACATGTGTAGCTGTTTTAACCAGTTAATTGACAAGAATCTATTTTCAGAATAAACTTATATCTTCCAGTAAATTTGTTCCTAATCACCAAAAGTTATTCTTTATAATTCTAGCTAGCTAGCAAAGAGTTTCATTTTAAGATTCAGGAGACAGATGAGGTTTTTACTATCTAGTTCATGTTGCTAGCCCTTTTGTGTTTTGCCTTTTAGAATATTTTATTGTCTTATTTTCATTATTCCCCAGTTGCAAGTTATTTATTGGTTCTTTTGGCCACTCATCAAATAGTAGTTGGTAGTCAGGTTTAATGTGATATTTAGAATACAATTTTACCTTTTTCTAGTGTTTTGAGTTGAACTATCATGAATTTGCCTACAGCTCTACCAGCCTGGCATCGGATCCCATCAGATCTTGGAAGCTAAGCAGGTTGGGGCCTAGTTTGTAATTTGATGGGAGACTGCCTGGGAATACCAGGTTCTGTAGGCCTGGGAGAAGGACCTGGCAACCCACTTCCCCAAAATCCAAAAACTAACCAAACAACAAAAACAATCACCCTTTGAAAACCCCATAAATAGCAGAAAGGCACTGACATAATGGGGCACTGACCCCATAAATAGCAGAGAGGCACCGACATAGTGCTGGGCATGGCACAGTGTAGGGGACTGTTTCATCAGCAGGACATAGAGTCGCTATGAGTCAGACCTGACCGATGGCACCTAACAACGTCATGGATTTGCTAACAGTAGTTTTTCTTTGCTCTGCCCTTTAAGTTCTTTTGGGCTGAAATCTTGCTTTTTAAATTAGCTTTCATTCTGCCCATTAACCAATATTTCCATTATAGCACTTTTTCCATATCTCTCCTCTGTGTTTGAGATACTGAAAGGTGAATGTACTCTCTGGCTCTTACAAAAGTCTATTGCTTAAGTGGTATTGTTCTTATGCAAACTAAAGTATTTATCTCCTTTATTTCATTTTAATCCTCACAGCTTATTGTAAATGCATAATAAATTCTCAGATTCTCAAAATGGTCCTCTCGGTTTTTACTTTCCAGCTTTTAGACATTTGTTTATCTGATTTCATTTCAGTTGTTCTTTTACATGTATCTATTATGTTTCCCTCTTTTCCATTTTAAATTTATATTTATATGTAAAATGCTTCTGTTTATGCATTCTCCAGTTTAGCATCAATTTCAAATAATGAGCAATTTTTACTTGCTTGTCTTCCATCTGGATGCATAATAAATATTATAACTTAGGTATACAGTTTCATAGAAGAGAAGAGTATCATGGTTAATTTTTTAAAAATAACAATAAAAAGAATGTATGTGGCTTTAGCAAGCATTATTTTCCTCAGATAGTTTTGTCCTCCTAATTATGCTTTGTCTAAGGTGACACTAACATAAATTCATATCTCCCTGAGCATATGTCCACTGATGACAGATATATGCTAGGGCTAAAAATTTGGCGTGTATAATGTGTACAAGTGCTTGATTGCTAAGAAAACAGACTATATCAGACACCAATCATTATCATCTCTTAATATTTACTCTGACCTTTCATCTACATATTCATTAGCTATGTAATAACACTAGAGCCTGCAGCCATACCACTGTGGCGGCCGATCCCATCACATCTTAGAAGCTAAGCAGGGTTGCACCTGGTTAGTCCTTGGATGGGAAACTGCCTGGGAACACCAGGTGCTGTAAGCTTAGGAGAAGGACCTGGCAACCCACTCCCAAAAAACAATCAGCCATTGAAAACCTTATGAACAGCAGAGAAGCACTGACAATAGTGTTTCCCCTGTTGTACACAGGGTCGCTATGAGTCGGATACTGACTCGACAGCACCTAACAACATGTACTAACACTAATCGTGTAAATAAAAATTTCTAGTGTTATGAACCATTTTTAAATATTCAGTTTTAATGCTTATTATAGTGCTGGTGAGGCTGGGGTTTAGCCCAGTTGGTAGAGTGCTGCTTTGAACTTTCTGAGGACCTGGATTTGATCCCCAGCACCACAAAAAAGGGAGAAGGATGTGGTAATCCATTCCCAAAGCAATCCTGAAACAATCAGCCATTGAAAACCCTATAAGAGTTGCTATGAGTTGGATCTAACTCGATGGCACCTAACAACAACATTGTACTGGTGTTTATGATCTGGTGTAGCTGGCTAGATATTTTTCTGAATAATAGTTTTATGCAGTTTGATTTTAATTTTACAAGCTTGATAAACACATGGTACCTAATTTACTGTAACCAGTAAAATCAGTTTCATATTGAAAAACTAAACGTGCAAAAATAAGTTGATTCCATTGGCTTTGAGCAACACAATGTACCTCCCAAAGCTGCCATTTTGTTTCCCTCTAACATTTTGCTAATGTTTCATGGAGAAAACTTACCTTGTATGATTAGTAGTGTTTGGGGGACACTATTTTATGGCTGGGGGCTGGGGTTTAGCTCAGTAGGTAGAGTGCTGCTCCACACTCTGAGGACCTAGGTTCGATCCCCAGCACTGCACAAACAGAAGGATGTGGCAATTCACTCCCGAAGCAATCCCCAATCAGCCACTGAAAACACCATGAAGGTTGCTATGAGTCAGAACCAACTCGACAGCATCCAACAGCAACAATATAAAGAAAATTATTTGTTTTTAAGGGAGAAGACCTGCTATACTATCCATAAAATGTTGCTGTTATTGTTAGGTGTCAACCAGTCGAGTCCAGCTTATAACTACCCTATGTACAACAGAACAAAACACTTCCCAACATTGCCATGCCTGGCACTATGTCAGTGCTTCTCTGCTATTCATAGAGTTTTCAGTGGCTGATTGTTTCAGGAGTAGACTGCCAGGTCCTTCCTCCTAGCCTGCAGCACCCAGTATTCCCAGGTGGTCTCCTATCCAAGGACTAACCAGGCTGACCCTGCTTATCTTCCAAGATCAGACAGGGTCAGATGCCTGGGTGCTATGGCTGCAGACTTTCTTTATATTAAGCATACGTTTAATATTTTTTTTAAAAAAATTAATTAACAATACTTTTTCTTTTGAGTATATATCTTTTAAACTTGGTTTTAAGGTAGGCAGCATTGTTAATCCTTCAGAGGCATGCATAAGCACAGAGGTGGATTCACAAATGCAAACATTTGTTTTTAGCTAATGGATGATTTTCTCAAAACAATCTGTTCTTTGCTTCTGTGTCACAGTGGGAAAATTATTTGTTTGAGACTAGACTATTAGGATGTAATCTCCAATGGTGGCAGTAGGCTAGAAAAGGTCTCCAGAGAGAGAACATGTTAGGAGACCCAGGTCCATGGGTTAGTCACTAATAGTGAAACCTGCGCTATACTGTGGGCCTTGGTTTCCTGATCCACATAGCAGAGGACAAAGTAAATGGTTTCTAAGTTTCCTTCCATGGGAGAAGGACCTGGCAATCCACCCCCAAGGCAATCCTGAAACAGTCAGCCATTGAAAACCCTATGAGGGTCGCTATGAGTCGGATACCGACTCGATGGCAGCTACCAACAACAACTACCAAGTTTCCTTCCAGTTCTAGAACTATGTGATTTGTGGATACCTCTTGGGTTATTTCAGGCAGGCATTAAATGTTGACTTGGCACTCACTTATCCTATTCTTTTTCTTCTAGTAGGGCTCAAGCACCTTATTCTCAACTGCAATGTGAATCTTAACTTGCTTATTCAATCAATTAGTATCTTTTCCAGTGAATATTTGTTGACTATCTCTTATGTGCCAGGTACTGTACCAAGCCCTAGCATAACAAAGATAAATGAGGCACGTTTCCTCTCCACAAGTAATTACATTGATCATGGCATTTCATTCATTTCTCTGTTGTGCTTCTCACATTGCAATGTAATCAATGTGGTTACCGCCACAACAGAGGAATGAATAAAATGCCATGATAGTTCAGGTGCGGCAGGAAGTGGCATTTCACTGGATTTGGAAAGATGTGCTTGCCAGATGGAAAATGGGGCTGAGGAAGGCAACCAAAGGCCCTTCAGGCAGATGTTGGAGCATGTACCGCATGAGGGATGTAAGGAGATAAACAGAGTTTGAGTAGAACTAGAAGGCAGTCTCGGCTCCAGAGCTAAATCCTCGAAAACACATTGTGGTTCAGGGCATTGGCCAGGTGGAAGAACAGGCAAGGATGGCCAGGAGGTAGAACGAAGACCTAGGGTATTAAGAGGTTGCCAACACTACCCTGGGCTGGGATTTAGCTCAGTTGGTAGAGCGCTGCTCTGTAGTCTCTGAGGTCCCAAGTTTGATTCCCAGCACTGCAAAATGGGAGAAGAACATGGCAACCCACTCCCAAGGCAATCCCGAAACAGTCAGTCATTGAAAACCCTATGAGGATTGTTATGAGTCAGACTCGACTTGACGGCACCTAACAACAACAACAACACTACTCTGACCTTCTTCATCAGTTAAATAATAATTCGTTGGTTTTGTTGAACTCTTATGTATTAGGATATGCTTGCATTTCTACCCTTAAGAGTTGGGTAGGATAATTAGAACATAAATCTGTGTTCATTGAGTATTTACTATGTATTCTCAAAGTCCAAATGCAATATCTGTTTAGGAAATTTTACTTGCACCTGTTTTTTCCTTCTGAAAAATCATCTCAGCATAACATTTGTAGAAGAAGCATTCGAAAATTTTGTTTTGTTTGGCTAAAAGGCAATCAGCCATGCTCCAAGGATAAAATTTTTTGATGGACTCACAGATATATTTTAATAATAGGCTATGTATTCTTTGCCTGCAGCTGTACCACTGGGGTGTCTGATCCCATCAGATCTCAGAAGCTAAGCAGGTTTGGACCTGGTTAGTACTTGGATGGGAGACCGCCTGGGAACACTAGGTGCTGTAGGCTTGGGAGAAGGACCCAGTAACCCACTCCCAAAAGAACAATCAGCCATGGAAAACCCTATGAATAGCAGAGAGGCACTGACAATAGTGTTTCACCTGTTGTATGTAGGGTCACTATGAATAGTATACCAACTCGACAGCACCTAACAGCAACAACATATTCTTCATATACAGAATATCACATTTTACATCAGAATTCCAAATCACACCATTTCAGTCTATTGAAAGGATAAAATGGGACGATGGCTTAGGAAGCTGTTTTTTTGTACACTTGAAGTTCCAAATTATTTTGAATAATCACAAATTCCAGGAAAAATATCCCATTAAATTTCATGTCTGCATTTTAGCCTTCTCCCTGGACAATTAATTACGGGGTAGGGTAAGAACTGTTATGTCAACTTGGAATCAGGCTCTCCGTTTTGAACCATTTAATTTAGACACTTACCTTAATGTAAGCACTTTTGCTTCAACTTTGGCAATCAGTACGCTCTTTTAATTAGCACTTGGAACACAGCAGAATACATTGATGGGGCACAAGACATAAGGAAGTACAATCCTAATGGCCTGCCTGAGGACTCTGGCAACATCCAAAAAAGATGCTTTCCGTAGACTGCGCAATGCTTCTGAGAAATCATCCTTGCTGGCATTTGTGCTCTGGTACGGTTAATCATCACAGTGTTTTGAAATGTCAAAATATTGGCATGAGCAGCCTTGCCATCTATACCGCACTCAGAAAGAATATTAATTTCTTAAGCCTATTCCGATGCAGTGATGGATGCATAAGAGAACTAAACTTATTTTCCACATTTGCCCAGGATTCTTTTCCCGACTCTGCCAGTCTGTTGCTAAGCTTTTTTTTTTTTTTTTTTTGTGGTGCTAGGGGTTGAACCCAGGGCCTCAGGCTTGCATGTTTTGCAAGTGCTGGACCACTGAGCTGCACTCCCAACCCATTTTTTTACTTTTTGAGACAGGGTCTCACTAAGTTACACAGACTGCTTCTGGTCTCGAAATTGCGATCCTCCTGCCTCTGCCTCCAGAGCCGCTGGGATTATTCTTGCTAAGCTTTTACAACATTGCTCCCAAATTCTGTCAGTCTTTCTCTTCTTCCCTCTCTCCCATGACTATTCTCTCTTCTGTGTATACCTGTGGCTCATACACCTGCAACTGCAGGCCACACCGTGTTCTAATGACTTTTTTTTTAAAATACATTTTTCTCCCCTGTTGACCTTCAATGCCATTTGTAGGAAATTTATCCTCCTATCTGTATTTTCATTGCATTCAGTTGATTGGCACAGTGAAGGGGAATAGAAAGAATGCTTACTTCATAGTGACACTGATATAGGCTAAGTCCTAACTGCTATTTATTTGCTGTGGAGACTGGAACATATTACTTCTTTGAGTGTCTTTAAATGAAGACAATGACACCTGTTAGGCAGGATTATTGTGACAATTAAATAAGCTCCACCCCTCAGTTCAACAAATACACAGGGAATCTAATTACTCTTTGGTAATTACAGGCATTATTGCAGCTGGTACTAAGTATATAAAGGTGACTAAGGCATGACCTTGGGCTGGGATTTAGCTCAGTTGGTAGAGTGCTGCGCTGCAGTCTCTGAGGTCCCGAGTTCAATTCCCAGCACCGCAAAGATGGGATGAAGGACCTGGCAATCCACTCCCAAGGCAATCCCGAAACAGTCAGCCATTGAAAACCCTATGAGGGCCGCTATGAGTCGGATACCGACTTGACAGCACCTAACAACAACAACAAGGCATGACCTTGTCCTAAGGACTTTATAATTTAGTAGGAGAGCCAGGCAAGACAAATAGACAATTGCAACATAACTCTTGGTGGAACTGCAGGACTTCACTAGAACAAGGTTGTGGGGATCAGGGTGACAGCAGGATTCAAGGTAGGAGAAGCTTGTGCAGTGCCTTTGAGCCAGAGAAGATGGTGGGTTTGAGATGCAGAGGGAGGTGCAATGGCACTGCGATGGTGGGTTTAGGCTGGAGATGCAAACAGCATGAAGGGCCTTGGAAGCCCAGCCTGGGGCAGAGGGAGCCCACAAAGAGTACAGGATCCCATTAGTGTTTCAAGACCGATTTGCCTTTCCTAAGCAGGGTGTGGAGTGGTTTGAGAGTCCGGAGAACCAGTACAACCAGTTACGAGGTTGTAGTCCAGAAAGGATAATGGTCTGTGCAGCTGATGTGGCCGTGGGAAAGGGGGTGACAAGACACAAAGAGAGATTTGAGGAGCCAGAGAAGGCAGTGGGGTAGGAGAATGGTAGTAAAGAAGAGAGGGGAAATTTAAGGAGAATTAGAGAATTTTGTCTTGGGGGTGGTGGCTCATTCTCTGAGATAAGAAACACAAGAGGAGCAGGTTAGGGTATAGTTGGTGCCATGGCTTAAAGTTGGGCTGGGATTTAGCTCAGTTGGTAGAGCACCGCTCTGCAGTGTCTGAGGTCCCAGGTTTGATTCCCAGCACCACAAAAATGGGAGAAGGATGTGGCAATCTACTTCTGTGGCAATCCACTCCTGAGGCAATCCCAAAACAATCAGCCACTGAAAACCCTGTGAGGGTCACTATGAGTTGGACACTACTCAAGGGTACCTAATAACAACATGGCTTCAAGGTCCCCTCCAAAACTCATGTTGCTATTTGATTGCCCTTGTAAGAAGGCCCTGTATGAAGAGTTTGGGCCACTAAGTAGTGCTTAGGCCCTGTGAGCTGTGCTCTCCCATGACAGTGGGTCTACCATGGTGGGAGTCCTGCCTTCTTTTCCTCTCTGTCTCTTTGTCTCTCTCTCATGCACACATGCCCTCTCACCACGTGATAGCCTCCACCATGGGACGACACAGCAAGAAGGCTCTCACCAGGTGCTGTCCCTTAATCTTGAGATTTTCAGCCCCTGGAACTGTGAGCCAAATGAAACGAAAGTATATTGTATGATATTATTATATTATATTCAAGGTTTTTCCATGATTAATTTTATTTTACTGCCACTGTTCTAACAATATCCAATTTCCTATATCAAATCTTGCACACGAAATTTATCATTTTTCATCAATGCTTGAACAATAAAATATTTTATCATGTGGTGTTTTTGCCACTCACTATCAGCTGTATTTTACTATTTCTTTTTAGAGCCAGGCCTAGTATTTTACCCAAGACAGTGTTTTATAGTGTTGGAGTTACTTGTGGTTGTTGTTGTTGTCATCGAGTCCATGTTCAACTCATAGAGATCCTATGTACAACAGGCAAAACACTTTATCAGTGCTTCTCTGCTATTCATAGCACTTTCAATGGCGAATTGACTTTGGGAGTGGGTTGCTGGGTCCTTCTCCCAAACCTACAGTGTCTGGTGTTCCCAGGTGGTCTCCCATCCAAGTACTAACCAGACCAGGCCCTGGTTAGCTTCTGAGATCTGATGGGATCCAATGCCACAGAGATATAGCTGCAGGCTTACTTGTGGTAGGTGATTTTTTTTTTTTTTCTCGGTACTGGGGGTTGAATACAGGGCCTTGTGCCTACGTGCTTTGCAAGTGCTAGACCACTGAGCTGCACCCTCAGCCCATTTTTTTCTTTTTGAGACAGGGTCTCACTAAATTATGCAGACTGCCTCTGGTCTCGAACTTGAGATCCTCCCGCCTCCACCTCCCGAGCTGCTGGGATTACAGGTGTGTGCCACCACACCTGGCACTTGTGGTAGGTGATTCTTAAGTCAGTTTTTCACCGATGACAAATTTTACTATGTAGAGTCTTGGCCCTGTGCATTGTCATTTTGGCCCTTTAGATCAAAATTGCCCCAGGATGATGGAATCAGAAGGAAAAGTTCAGCCTACGGGATGGCTCAGGGGAGATGTTCAGGAAATAGATGCAGTGTACGGGGAAAGATGGGGTCAAACAGACTTGGGCGC
>VMDO01005168.1:0-65125 GCA_007922755.1 Pedetes capensis
AGTTCCATTATACAATGTAAGGGTTTTTTGGTTTTCTATATTTATTATAGGTAGAGGATCCCAAGTTAGAGCCTTACCTGGGCTACAAAGCAAATTCTTTTTTTTTCTTTTTTTTCTTTTTTTTTTTAATTATCATTATTTTCTTTTTATTTTGAGACAATGTCTCGCTAAATTACACAGACTGCCTCTGGTCTCAAACTTGCGATCCTCCCGCCTCCGCCTTCTGAGTCCCTGGGATTAGAGGTGTGTGCCACTATACCTGGCTTTTACATAGCAAATTCAAGGCCAGCCTGGGCTGAACAGTGGGATCT
Organism: Pedetes capensis; assembly: GCA_007922755.1. NCBI lineage: Eukaryota > Metazoa > Chordata > Mammalia > Rodentia > Pedetidae > Pedetes > Pedetes capensis. The sequence goes on from VMDO01005168.1 coordinate 312, forward strand.
GTTTAAAAAATAAATTTAAAAAGGTAGGCGTGATGGTGCATGCCTATAATCCCAGCACTCAGGAGGCTGAGGCCAGTAGGCTACACAGTGAGATTCCGACATTAATTAAAGCCAGAGATGGTGCCTGGCACTTGGAATCCCAGCGACTCAAGAGGTGGAGGAAGGAGAATTCCAAGTTCAAGGTCACAGGCAGCCTGGGCAACTTAGCAAGACCCTGTCTCAAAAATAGCTCAGTGGGTACTCTTGCCTAGTATATGCAAGGCCCTGATTCAACCGCCAGTACTGCAAAAATAAATAAATAAAACAAGACAAAGGGCCAGGCCTGAGCCAGTGAAGTAATATTATTAGTGGAGGGACACCTTAGATGGGTCTGGAGTTGGGTGTTTGATCAAAGAGGCAGATCTAGCAATAAGAGGGAGTTGCCTGTCTTCTGAATTAAACAGTCTGTAGACACACATTTGAAGTCATACCCAGAGATCCCAAAGCCAATAAAACCTAAAATCCCTGACAAAGATTGTGAATTACAAGTATATAGATTCTAAATTCTATTCTTCTATTGTTTTCTCAGATCTTCTGAATCTGGCAAATGAAAAAAGGTAGTAATACTCATATTTACCTCAAAGCTGAGTTTCTCCCACATGTCACTCTCCCTTACTGTGGGGACAGTTTCATTTTTATCACATTCCTCTACAGCATCTCTTAGCTTCCAAGGAAACTTTATCATGAAAGTTCGAAGTTCATTAATGTAGCTGGTCAAAATGTTTACTCCTTTCTGTAGATGTTCATCTAGCTCTGTGGAAAACACCAATGTACCTATTCGTGAGTGTATGTATATACTTATGAGAGAGAACATACTTGTTATAAAGAATTCTAGAGAATTCCAAAATTCACAAATACACAGTATTTCCTTTAAAATTTAAATTTTATTATTATTATTATTATTATTATGTTTTTGGGTTTTTTTTTGAGATAAGGTCTCATTGTACAGGCTGGCCTGTAACTATGTAGACTGGGCTGGTCTCAAATTCATATTGATCCTCCTGCCTCAGCCTCCCATGAGCTGACATTACAGGCATGCACCACCACACCCAGCTCAAAATCAGTATTTTCAAACATTATGCTCAAGAGGTTTTTTTCCTATTTACAAATAGCTGTGTTTTAATGTAATACTTTCCATGTTCTTACTAGGTCTTTCTGCCAACTTTCCTAGTATCAAAACCCATTTCACTAACTCAATTTTACTCAACTTTAGCAAACTGCACTCCACTGGCATACGACAGCAGCATTTATATCTCTGTCTTGACACAAGAATCATTCCACTGCCCCCTTCCTTGCTTTTACTTTTACCTTCAATGTGAATAAAAAGCTCCTTTATTTGTTTGTTAAGGAAAGACAGTGTAAGATTAAGCAAGTGTTCTGAAAAGTGTTTGCTCTGAGTTTCAGAATCACTTTCTCTAATTGCTGAGCAAAGTAAATCCAATGCTGGCGTCAGGTCTTCCACATCTGAGAAAGAAACAAAGAAATTACCATGAAAAACACTAGACTATTTCCAATAAAATTAAAATATCTCCAAATACTATCTTGTAGCATTTTAAAATATAAACAAGGACTGATGTCTCATTTTCACAAAGCTCACAAGAATTTTACCAACATGTATTACTTGCAAACTTTAATGATTCTTCTTATTGTTAGGTGCAGTCGATTCAGGTCTGACTCACAGTGACCCTCATAGGGTTTTCAATGGCTCATTGTTTCGGGAGTGGATTTCCACATCCTTCTCCATTAATGATGATTCTAGTTACTAATAATTATTTAGTGGCATTACCATTAACTACCATTTTGCTGACCACCAACATCTTAAGTATTCTGTTGTTGTTGTTAGGTGCCATCGAGTTGGTATCCAACTCATAGCGACCCTCATAGGGTTTTCAATGCCTGACTTTTTTCGGGATTGCTTTGGGAGTGGATTGCCAGGTCCTTCTCCCATTTTTGTGGTGCTGGGAATTGAACTCGGGACCTCAGAGACTGCAGCGCAGCGCTCTACCAGCTGAGCTAAATCCCAGCCCTTAAGTGTTCTAGTTGGGTGTTTTATAAATGCTATTTCACTTGTTCCTTTCAATGACCTAAGAAGTCGATGTTATATTTCTCTCTCCATGGATTAGGAAACTGAGGTCAGAGAGGGTAACTTAAACTAATTTTGAAAGTAAGTGGCAGAGTCAAAATTTGAATTTAAGCCTGCGTGATTTCCAAAGCCACTCTCTTCCACACACAGGTGAAAACAAGGAGTGTAAGCCCCTGAATCCTCTATTTGCAGCTGAAGGCCCTAGTGAAGAGATTACTATTTTTATTTTTATTTATTTTTATTTCCTATTTTATTTCCATTTATCTCAGCCCGACCTTATGAAATGCATGAGTATGAGTCAGACCTATGGGAAACATGGGGCTTTCCTTTAAAGAAGGAGGTAAAGCTTGTTCCCAGGCTTCTTATTTCAGACCCATTTCTACCATTTAGAAAATAGTGCAATAAGAGTAGAGTGAGGAGAAATCACTGACCAAATAGCAGAAGTGAACAACGACCATATAATTGTTGATGGAGCAACATTCAATACCACAAACCAGGTCCTTTCCTGTAAATTCAACCAGATTTTCCTTTTCTTTTTATATTTCAGGGAACATAAAAAAGCCAGCATGTCAATACAGAGGAAAACCAAACAAACTCTACAAACATAACAAAAGAGGGCTGGGGCACAGAGAGTGCTGGCCTACTATGAGTAAGGCCCTAGGGAGGAAGGGACAGAGGAAGGGAGGAAAGGAAACAGAAAGAATTATTGGGTATTTTTGTTTTTTGTTTTTGCTATACTGGGGGTTGAACCCGGGGCCTCACACTTGCATGCTTTGCGAGTGCTGGACCACTGAGCTACAACCTCAGCCCATTTATTTTTACTTTTTTTGAGACAGGGTCTCATTAAATTACACAGACTGCCTCTGGTCTCAAACTTGCAATCCTCCTGCCTCTGCCTCCCCAGTCGCTGGGATTACAGGCTGCGCCATGGCGCCTGGCTTGCTGTTTTGATTTTTTTAAGACAAGGTCTTGCCATGTAATCCAGACTGTCCTTGAACTTGCACTGTTCCTGCCTCTATCTCCTGAGTGCTAGGATTACAAGCATGTACTATGATGCCCAACTGGGAGACTATCTTTTTAAAAGAAAAATTTTAATTCATATTCTTAGTGAAGTTAACACTACATCAATGGGAAAAAAAAAAAAAGACTGTCATTTTCTCCATGCACCTGGAGTACAAATTAATAAAACTTTTTTGGAAGACAACTTAGTAAGACAATTAACAATATACATTGTAGCTGGATATAGTATATACACTCTTAGATATGAAAATTCCTATCTAGAATTTATCCCAAGTAAACAATTATATATATATATGTGAAATTATGCACAAAACACACACACACAGCATTTATACCACATTGTTAATAGTTAAAAACTGAAAAAAAATATAGTGGCATAGCCTGTAATCCCAGCACTTGAAAGGCTGAGGTAGAACAACTGCCAGTCCCAGGCCAGCCTGGGCTACATAATGAGACTATGTCTGGAAAAAAACGGAATCAATCTAAATGTCTAACAGGAGTTTATCTGGGTGAATTATGATGCAGTCTATACAATGAAATTTAATGCCACCATAAATAATAAGCACATCTATTATTATAGAAAGATGCCTATGCTATATTATCATGTGGGGAAAAAGCAGATTATATTACTATATGTATGGAAAGAAACACATTTTATTACCCCATCCCTCTAAGAAGAGGATTTGTATGGCTACCTGGTTCAAGAATACATTAAGCTCCCTAATTTTTTATTTATTTATTTATTTATTTTTTTTATTGGCAGTACTTGAGGATTGAGCCCAGGGCCTTGCACATACTTTGCAAGTGCGCTACCACTGGGCTGCACCCCCAGCCCATTTTTTATTCTTTGAGTCAGGGTCTCACTAACTTACACAGGCTGCCTCTGGCCTCTAACTCACACTCCTCCTGCCCCTGCCTCCACAGTCGCTGGAATGAGAGGCATGAACCACACCTGGCTTAGGTTCCCTAACTGTTAAAAAGGAAAGCCAAAATCTTCAAAATGAGTATTGGCAAAATACAAAAAAAGAGGAAGAATCAGGGTGGAAATTCCTATAACAAATCCCAGTCCACAACCCAGAAAGCTGTACAGTCAATATACATCTCAGATAGCTATAAGGATAGAAAATTTTCCAAATGAACTTTCTCATACAAAATTCTTATATTAGAAATATCATCTCTTCCTTGCATGCTAAAAATATGAAGCACAAAAACAGGTTGTGAACAATAAATAGCCTACTCAGTATGGAGAGTGTGTGTGTGTGTATGTGTGGTGACAGGGATAGGACCCACACACATGCAAGGCAAGCCTTCTACCACTAAGCTACACCTCTAGCCCCTGGAATGAGAACATTTGTAGATTCTGTCAACTCTCTCAATTTTCCATAAAGTATATAGAACCCATAACTGAGTTATAGCAAGTGAAGAAATCATCAGAAAATAATTTGAAGATGATGAAAAATGGTAAGTAAAAATTTAACAGCCTTTGTTTCACTTACTTCTTAAATATAAATGGGATGGAAATTGATGAAACTGATCAGGTACCAAAGATTTTGAGGATGGAGTAAAAAGATTTTCCTTGCTCTTCAAGAAGAAATCTACTGTGTCCAGTTGACGATTTTCTATCCCAGCCTAAGATGAATGAGGAAAAAAAATCAGAAAATGTTTATAATGGAGGAAAAATATCAGGATACAAATAACTTTAGAACTTAATGTGCCAGATCTATGTATGAGGCTATCTTCACTTTGTGTAAACGTCTAGGTTCTAGTGAAGAGTCTCATAATAACTAATATGTGGTCTGAGGTAAGTTTCCATAACTGAAGGAAGACCCAATTGTTGCACTGACTCTACTTTATCTCATCTAACCTGCTCCCCCTTTGAGTCATTTCTCCTCCCTATCTGAAGTCATGTTCCAGGGACAGCTGGCCTTATAGGCAATCATCCCATGATGGGAATCAAAATTGCCTTCCTCAAGCAGTAACAATTTCCCTGGTGCCAGCAAGGACCCTGCAAAACCAGACCTGAGACAATGATCATCCAGAACCCCGTGACCAAGACTGCTTAAGCACACATACTCCCTGGCTACTCCTGCCCTTGTTCTTCCCCCCATGTAATCCAGAAACAACTGTTAGCACCTTGAAGACAAAGCTTAACATACTAGGTCCTCCCACCCTGTTCACTGAAATAAATTCCTTTCCTGCTTCGCCATCATTTATCTCTTTGCTGACTGGATTACTTCAAGTGGGTGGCTGAATCTCCTCTGTTGGGACTCCTTTACTGGAGCAAAATCTGTCCTAAGACTCCAGGAACAACTTTTCTAAAAATCAGTTTCTGCTTCAATAGAATTAGGTTATTAGACTAGAAAACCCTTCCAGCTGTACCATTTTATAATTCTAAAATTATTCAAAGCTAAGTACTTGCCAATTACCCTTAAAGTTATAATCCATTTGAATTAAAATGTTATAACATGATGATAAGGTAACTGATTCTGGGTTCAATCTCCAGTACCAAAAAATAAAAGAAAAAGAAAAAAAGCTCGAGATATAACACAATAGTAGAGCATTTGCCTAGGATACAAAAGGCCCTGGGTCCAAACCCCAGCACCACAAAAGGAAACAAACACCTGAAAAAGCAGACTAAAAAATAGACTCCCATTTCTGACTTACATATCTTAATATTTAAGCACATAAATATCACAGATGAGGGCTGGACGGTTAGCTCAGTGGTACAGCATTTGCCTAGCATGTTTGAGATTCTGGGTTTAATCTCAGCAGTGGGAAAAAACAAAACCATACCACCATACTAAATATGTATCTTTAAATGGGAAATCAGAAAAGTCCTCAGGGTATAAAAAGTGAGGAGAAAGACAAATCCAAAAAAGTAACTGAATTCTAAAGCGAACAGCTGCCTGAAGGCATATGCAGTCTTGATGGCCTAAAGCAGTAAAATCCAGCAGGCAAATTCAGCCTTTGCTTGGTGTTATAAAGTGTTTGCAAACATAGCCATGCATGTTCATTTATGTCATTAATGACTACAATGGTACAGTAAAATAGTTGCAATAGAGACTAAAAGGCCTGCAAAGCCTAAATGATATACTATCTTGTTTTCTTCTTTTGGGTGGGGCCCTGGAGTTTAGCTCAGTAGATAGAGTGCTGTGTCACACTATCTTAGGATGTGAGTTCGATCCCCAGCACCACAAAAATGGGAGAAGGACATGGCAATCCACTCCCAAAGCAATCTGGAAGCAATCAGCCATTGAAAACCCTATGAGAGTCACTGTAAGTCGAACCCAACTTGACAGCACCTAACAACATCATCTTGTTTTTACAGAAAATATTTGCCACCCATAGCCTTAAAGCATGTGCACAAGAATGGCATGGACTTTCTGAGGGCAACTCTGCTGTGGGTGCAGTTGCGAGGCTCACGGTCCTGACTCCACTGTTCACTCATCCTGAGAAACACAATGACCAGTCAATCAAGAAGCCACACCTCAGCCATGGCCTTTAAAGGACCCAGAAAACCACCAGTGGAACCAGGGGTGACCATTCACTAAATCAGTCACCAGTCACATGAAGTCCCTGGAAAAGGTGTATGCTGACTTGATCAGAGGCTCAAAGGAAAAGAATCCCAAAGTGAAAGGACCATCTATATGTCTACCAAGAGAATCACTACAAGAAAGATTCCCTGTGGTAAAGGTTCTAAGGCATGGGAACTCATGAATACTCACTCACTTTCACAGGCCTTCAGAGATTGTTAAGCAGATAAGTTTGGTTAGCACTGAGCCAGGAGTGGAGGCGGAAGTTACCATTACTAATGCCTAAGTCAACTTTAATAAACTAATTTATCAACTGTTTAAAAAAAAAAAAAAGTCACATGGATAGCTTGTCAGAATATGGATTGCTATGCCATCCCCAAACTTTCTGGCTCATTAGGTATTGAGGGATGCCTGAGAACTCATATTTCTCTAACAGAGAAGGAAACTGTTACTTTGCCTTTCTTCTCAAATTCTTTCTCTAATCTTCAAACAACCCATCCCTTCCACATTGTATTCTAAGGAGAGGCCCCCAGTACAGTCTACTCCTCTCATCAGCCCATATGAATTGACTTGCAGAAAAGTTATGGGTTTGTCTGGAAAGAAAATGCAGATGCTGGTCCCAGGAGGTCAAGGTTCCAGGTCCAGAACAGCTTTTGAAGAGATGGAGAAGGCTCTTTGGAGAGCAAGAAATCACCCAGCATGGGAATTTCCAACCCACCATCTCGCTGTTACCCCTTTGTGTCCCACAGAAGCCCTCCACACTCCCTGAGCCTCTTCCCACTGGCTCACTGTAACACCTGTGTCCCATGAAACCCTGGCACTACCCGAGCTCTCAAAGATGGAGATCTGGGACAGAGAAGTCTCCTCCATTTTCCTCAGAACCAGGCTTGAAGAAATCTATGTCCTTCCACTACTTTCTGTCTTCTGAGTTTTCAGTAGAACAGTGAGCAGCACTAACCTAAGATTCTAGTAACATTTCTAAAAAATCCCCAGACAATGATAATGCTGCTGCTCTGGGAGCTAAATTTTGAGAAACAAGGGGCAAATTTTCTGGGTACGAATATATCAGGGAAGTGAGGGTGAGAGAGAGTGGTGAGGTTACATGTGGAAGATGAAAAGACAAAACAAGAAAACCAAGAGGTTATGCAAGAGGACGTAACAGGTTTTTATACGACAGAAACTACTTTTGCTAAAAAGCACCGACTCCTCGCATGGGCTCAAGAGTCTGGCATCTGTCTTCATTTTCTGTCTCCTTTCATTGAGTCAGACTCCTGTTTTAATATTTAACTGTGATTTATGGGTCCTGAATGAGGTATTTGTTTGCCTCCTACTCACTAATTCTATGCAAATGCTTATCTCTTCAGCATCTTCCTAAAATTAGGCCTACTTGTTAGGTAGTTGTGTTTATCATTTTGATTCACTGAGTGGCACAAGATACAAGAAATTTTGGGTTTCTGAGACCCGACATCACTACGAGTTACTTTTTAGAAAAAAATTACTATCCTTCTATTTCCATGCAATAATTATTATATCACCAACATTGAAAAACTAGCATCCAAATGATTTACTGTGCCTATGAAGCTGTTGATGTTCAATTTTCAGAGTTTGCACAACAAATTTTGAATGAATTAGATGAAAAAGATAAAGATGTGAGTGATGTGGATAATTGTGACCATGATCAACAGTCAGTGAGTTCTCTGGATGCAGATACTGATCAAGAAGAAATAAAAGAAAAAATAATAGTAGAAGAAAGAAGATAAGGAAGGAGAAGCTGAAGGAGGAGAAGCCAAAGGAGGAGGAGGTGATGACGAATCTTTAACAGTGGACACCCAAAGTAATAAGAAAAAATCAAGTCAAGTGGGCTAAAGTAGAAAGATCCAGATCTCCAGAAGTTTTCACGATTAATAAGTTGACAATAAAATTACCATGTGCCAAGGATCCTGTAAAAAATTTTCAAGATCCCAAACATATTAGAGACATTTGGCATTGCTTTTATTCTGAGGAAATATAGGAAGAAATTATTCTACAGACATGAAAAACTTGAGAAAACTCATGTAAAATATGAGAATATCAACTGAAACTGAAAAAATCTGGAAATAATTGAACTGAAAGACTGCTTATATAGAGTGATGCTTTTACCTGGGAAATGAAGACTTAGCAACATCTGCTACAGATGGAATAGGTAGAGACCTTTTTTACTTCACTGTTGCTGAAAGAATGTTGAATTTACTTACAGGCCTTGTTTTTATAATTCTGGAACTAGGCAACAAAGGTATCAAAATGGTCCAGCAGCACAAGAAATCCCTCTTGAGTTTTTACCAGCAAGAATTCAACCCATAAATTCTTCATTATATGGATATCATGTCAATATGACACTGCTTTCACATGTTACCAAAAAACAAAAGCTGGCATAGTATCATCTATTCATCAGCATTCTGGTGCTGATAAGAAATCAGTAAACCTAAAACAATAGCTTTATAGCATAGAACAAAATTGGGAGACATGCTAGATCAAAAATACAAAAATTGCTCTGTTGGTCACAGAACCTATGGATGAACAATGGTCATTTTTTCTTTAGGATGGTCAATATGGTGGGAGTGACTTCTTACTATATACGAAAGTTTAGATAGAAAATAGTTAATACAACTGGACTTTACGAAGCTATTAGGACAAGAACTAATTCTTCCTGAACCAAAACAAATATATAATGAAAGAATTCCTATCCAAATATGAACTTTGATTAAAGGTATTTTAGGATGTGAAATGCTGAATCCACTTCAAGAAAACCAAGGAGAGTTAGCAAAAACAAAACAATGTTACATTTGCCCATCAAAACTTGATAGGAAAATATCTTATTCATGTACTAAGCACAAAAAGCCTGTCTGCTTAAGTGTTCCAAAGTGCTGTGCAAAAACTGTGAAACTAGCTTTGAAACTTAATATTTTATATTTTGTCTTTTATTTTGTTCCATAATTGAACAGTTTCACTTTAAAATACATAAATAACTTTCATTTTAAGTACCAAAGATTTTTTTGAATGCTGTCAATTTAATGAATTGTAATATAAGAATTTTTATTTATAACTGCTAATATGTATTTTGAAGCCAAAACAGACAAAATATTTTTTAAAAATTTAAAACTAAAACATAAAGCCACTTGCAATAAAAAGAAATACCTAAATATCCACATAAAGGACACAGGTCTTAGTGACCTGGTATCATGGGTTATGTTCTGGTTAGGGCACATCACCAGTTCAGTGCTAACTCTGCAGGTAGGCATGTTAATTAAAGGAGTTTCTATCTAAAAACTGGTGACACCTCACCTATCTCATCTCCCTCAAGGCCGAAGACACAAAGAAAAGAGTAACTGAGGTATCTTACTATCAGCTTTTCCTATGTCCTGTTCCAGACCCCTAAAAGGTACCTGAAAGTCTCCAGTCATTGTCCTAAATCTGAAGTTGCCCTGGATTCCCAGAATAGCAGGGCTTCACAGATGTATTGCCCCATGATGAGATCATTCCCCAAACAAAAGCCATCATCTCATAGGAACCAGACTGTCCCCTCCTGCAATAAGGACTTCTTTGACCCACCCTGCAGAACAGAACTGAGACAATAGTAAGCCAGCCCACACTTTGACCAGGACTGCTTACTTACGCATACCTCTTGACCTCTGCCCTGACTCTTCTGTATTCAAACCAAAGCTAATGTTAGTATCTCAAGACAGACTTGGGATCATTGACCCACTCTATCCATTCCTCTTCCCAACGTGGCCATGTTAATTAAATCTTCTTTCCCTGTTCTTTACCACTGCTAGTCATTTTATTAGCATACTGGAATGGGTGGCGGAGCCTAGTCTGTTGGGACTCCTGGAGCTGAAGCTTCTGCCCTCACACTCTAACAACAGTGATACTCACCAAAAAAGGATAAACTGAAGAAGTTACTGACCCCAGCCGGATGTGGTGGCACATGCCTATAATCTCAGCGGCTGGGGAGGTGGAGGCAGGAGGATCTCAAGTTCGAGACCAGAGGCAGTCTGTGTAACTTAGTGAGACCCTGTCTCAAAAAAGTAAAAAATTGGCTGAGGGTGCAGCTCAGTGGTCCAGCACTTGCAGAGCATGCAGGCGTGAGGCCCTGGGTTCAACCCCCAGTACCACAAAAAAAAAAAAAAAAAGTTACTGGCCCCCAAGGGGGTCCATAGAAGAACCATGCCTTTGCTCTAGCTAATGAGAAAACTGAATTTGAGGGGACAAAGGGCCCCTCCCCTGACAGTGTTCCAAAGTCCTGAGATAATGGAGACCACTGATGACCAAATATGGAGAGGAAAATTAGCCCCCAAAGGTGGAGCATTCCTAAGATTCTAACTTCCCAAACTTACTCCCTCCTCCTTCCTGTAAGGAAACTTTCCTGCCAATGTTAGACAAGGCCCTGCCAGTCCTCTGTGAGCCTCAACCTCACCTTAGCTGACTGTAGCAGTACCTACCTCCCTTCTAATACTGCTGCCAGGGACCCCTTTTCCCATCTCCCCCTCCTTTCTTTCCCCTAACAAACATGTCTTTTTCTACAGGTCAGCAGATCCCCTTGCATCCATGTACCCTCTCCTCACAGATTTCCCTGTCAGAATTATGATGAAATAAGAGAATATTCTTGTTTTTAGGACATATATGGTAAAATGCAATGAAAGGTTATGAAGTCTGCAACTTTCCAAAGGCTCGGTGCAAAAAAATAAAAAGTACATGCAATTAAAACAAACATGGGGGCTGGGGATCTAGCTGAGTGGCAGAATTTTTGCCTAGCTTGTGTAAAGCCCTAAATTCAATTCCCAGCTCCACCCCCAAACAAAGACTCACTAAAAATCCTCACAAATGTAAAATATTAACAGCTCATGAATCTAGGTGAAGAGTAAATAGATGTTCATTTTATTATTCTTCACAGTTTTTCTACAGACTTACAGCATTTCAAGTAAGCTGGGCTGGGTGGCTCCTGCCTGTAATCCCAGAGACTTGGGAGGTGGAGGCAGGAAGATCATAGGTTCAAGGCCAGAGGCAGCCTGCATAATTTAGTGAGACTCTGTCTCGAAATTAAAAAAAAAAAAAAAAAAGTAAGAAATGGGCTGGGGGTGCAGGTCAGTGATAGAGTGCTTGCAAAGCATGCATGAAGATCTGCATTCATCCCCTAACAGCACAAAACAATTTTTTTTTCAAACTACATTTAAAAACAATAACTAGGGGCTGGAGATGTGGCTTAGTGATAGAGCACTTGCCTAGCATGTATGAATTCAATTCCCAGCACCACAAAAAAAATGGTAAATATTAAAAAATAAGAATAAGTCTGTAAATAAAAGTACAAAATTTGAAATTAAAAGCTCAATCAATATGTTTAATAGTAGACTAGACACACCTGAAAAGAAAATTAGTGCAATTAGAAATATGAAGAAAATATCCACTGTTGGGGCTCCGAATATGATATTCCAAAGTGTGTCTTTGACATGCTAAACTGAAGAATCAGTTTTGGAAGAGCCTTCTCTGAAGTTTCCCTTATCTGAGATGATGAAGTTTGTTGTTTGGGGGGTTATGACTGTTGTTGCTGTTTCTCTAATTTTTTTTTTTTTTTTTTTTTGGTGTTACTGGGGGTTGAACCCAGGGCCTCATGCTTGCAGGCTTTACAAGTGCTGGACCACTGAGCTGCATCCCCAGCCCATTTTTTTTTTTTTTTTACTTTTTGAGACAGGGTCTCACTGAATTACACAGACTGCCTCTGGTCTGGAACTTTCGATCCTCCTGCCTCCACTTCCTGAGCCGCTGGGATTACAAGCATGCGCCACAGCGCCTGGCTTTTTCTAATGTTTTTTGAGATGGGGTCTCACTATGTAGCCTGGGCTGGCCTCAAAACAGGGATCCTCCTGCCTCAACCTCCTGAAAACTGGGATTACAGGTATGTGACACCATGCCCTGGGGAGGTAGCTTCTTTCAAAAGAAATGCAATTTTCTTAAATTCTTCTCCCTAGGAATCTCATCAAATAAAAGATTAGCCACTAGAGGGAAAAAAAGTCAAAAGTCTCACTAACTCAGATTTTTCATCTATTTTTCTGAGAGCTGCTGCAGAGATTACTTTGGAGTCTATCTGCATAAAACAACCCTTGCAGACAGTGCAGTTGCTCCTCACTTTCCTGTGGCTTATCCACAAAATATCACCTGCTTCATTCCAATTCTAAGATAATTGGGCTCAAACATAAAAGACTGCGTGCATGGGTGCATGGCAGCGTTGGGTAGTGTTTCGCCTTGCTGTACTTGTTGTTAGGTGCCACTGAGTCCAGTTTGACTCATAGTGACCCTCATAGGGTTTTCAATGGCCGGTTATTCCGGGATTGCTTTGGGAGTGGATTGCCAGGTCCCTCTCCCTTTTTTTGCAGCGAAGGGGATGGAACCAAGGGCCTCAGAGAGTGCAGTGCAGCACTCTATCAACTGAGCTAAACCCCAACCCAGCCCCTGCAGTACTTAGGGTTACTATGAGTGGGGCCCACCTCAAAGGCACCTAACAACAGGCCATTCATCTTTCCTAAGTTACCTATCTTCCCCTAATTCCTTCTGCCGTATGAATCAAGGTATATAAGCATCTAAACCTCACCGGGTTACTGACTAGTCACTCTCCTGTGATTCCCTTATGCAGATTAAATAAATTTGCATGTCATTTTCTCCTATTCTATTTATTCCAATGAACCTTTGGAGGCCCAAGAATAAGCTTTCTCTTTGCCCCACACCATCATGTAACAAAGATTCATAGATATTAAGAGAAACAGAAATGTACCAAAAGTCTAACCACTTCTGACTGAAATATCAGCATGGCGAATGGAAAATAGATTTTCAATTTTCAAGCACATGAATACCTATGAAAACTGAGTACTTACTAGATTACACATTAAGTACAAGTTTTAAAGAATCAAATCACACTTAGTTTTCAACTAAGGGTAACAATGAAACTGCAGAAAACCAAAACCAAAGATCACAAAAAAATGCCTGTGGTAAAGGGAACAATGGTTGATTTCTCAATGACAATGAGATCTAGAAGATAAAAAGTGAACATGAATATGCTGAAAGAACTATCTACCTAAAACTCAAAACTCAACAAAAACCTCTTCCATGAAGGGTAACCAAGGTGCTATTGTTAGATTTGTAAAACAAAACTCTTGAAATTGAGGGATTTTTGAAATAACAGAGTTACTGTTAGCATTGCAAATGCTAGCCAGAAAGGACCCGGCCTGCATCAAGTTCCCATGACTGCCAGCAGCAATACTAGGTAATTAAGCTAGTTTTACAATGAAAACTAAGTTTACACTGAGCCTAAATGGCCTATGGATTAGAGGGGTGGGATTACACGAAACAGAAAGCTTTGGGATGGGAAGGCAGTCCAGAAGAAGTAATTATTGCTTCTGGACTGGTTGGGGATATAAATAGGATATAGTAGTTCCTAGGGGGTGATCGTGGGATTTAAGTTTTTAACACACTCATGAATATGAAACAGTCTTTTGTTCTAGGCCCTCAGCTCAATTAACATATTAACCTTTGTGGTCTCTACTCCCCTCTATCCTTTGCCTGCTTTTAATTAAGTTTAAGATATCTCAAAAGTTTTCTTTTTATCATATAAATTAAAAACTGGAGTTCAGCACCAGTCAGACTCTTCTCTAAAGGAGACTCTAAATGATACACTTCAGGCAAACAGATGGCATAAAAAGGTGAGAAGAAATGACGAGCAAAGAAAATATGTGTTACCTATATAAAAAGAAGGGCTGGGATTTGGCTCAGTTGGTAGAGCGCTGCGCTGCAGTCTCTGAGGTCCTGAGTTCAATTCCCAGCACCGCAAAAATGGGAGAAGGGCCTGGCAATCCACTCCCAAGGCAATCCCGAAGAAAACAGTCAGCCATTGAAAACCCTATGAGGGTCACTATGAGTCGGATATTGACTCGACAGCATATAAAAAGAAAGAAATCTAAATACATAATAATGTCTCATATGGCTTAAAAAATAACATAACTGGAGAGAAGGTAAATTAAATTAAGGCATTCAATGGACTTGTATCACCTAGAAGGATAAAGTTACTAATCATACATTTGAACATCTAAATACGTATGCGTTATTTCCTCAGATTGCAATAGTGTAACAGATTCCATCAGAGGTCCCATAGAATGGGTTGGGGCTCTGGTGCAGAGAGGACAATTCACACTTACAAAGGAGGCTAGACAGAAAAAATGGGAATAAAGTCACCTCTGCCACCATTTGCTTCACAGGCACCTTGGTGTGAGCTTCTGAGACAGCATTATTTCTACCCTGAAAGATAATATCCTTTGCAAGTAGAATGGTTGCTAAGAGACAGCACCTTCTATAGTCAGTCACACCTTTGCAAGTGGCCTGGTTTGTAACCAGAACTCACTTTACATAAAATCCTTCCATGACTGGGATAGAAAGGAGGATTCTCAATTGAGGCAGGATCCCACTGCTATAATGAAAAAATCCAGCCCAGGAGGCCAGCCTAAGCCAACGAGGGAGAGTAATACAACACACCTGAAAATAAGATCAAAGAGGAGAGGAATATATCCCCTTAGTGCATGTTTAAGAGCCTTTTAAAAATGTAGTAAGCAAGACTTTCTTCACGGTATGTTCTTGAAGGATTCACCACTTTTTGTTATAAAAGATTAAACTTTACATCAATAGGTCCTATTAAGTTTTGCTCAACAGCTCTTAGCATCATATGCTATGAATTTGACAACTTACAAATGTACATCAAATGTAGGAAAAGTCTAGAGATAATCTTTACCACATTAATATTTGAGATAAGTCTATAATACTCAGCAGGAAAGAATCAAAATTTTAGTAATAAAGTTCATTTTGAAAAGATTATAAAAGACAATAAAATTATTTTTAAAAGAGAACACTTGCATTGCATGAGAAACTTCCCTCTCCTGTTTCTTTCCAGACAATCCACCAGGACCATTCTTCTGATTTTAAAAACAAAGATTAATTCTTCTTGCCATTGACCATTATACAATTATAATGCTATCCAATACATCTACATGTAGTCTGGCTTATTTCTCTGAAAATAGTGTTTTCAAGATCCATCTATGTTGGTGAACTATCATTTTAAAGCCTATTCTTCTGTTGATGGGCATTTAGGTTGTTTCCAGTTTTAAATTAATGTGAATAATAGGTTACTATGCAGCCATAGCACCCTAGAATCCAATCCCACCTGATTTCAGAAGCTAAACAGGGTCAGTCTGGTTAGTCCTCAGATGGGAGACTACCTGGAAATACCAGGTGCTGCAGGCTAGGGAGAAGGACCTTGCAATCAACTCCTCAAACAATCTGCTACTGAAAACCCTATGAATAGCAAAGAAGCACTGACAATACTGCCAGGCATGGCACAGTGTTGGAGTGTTTCATTCTGTTGTACACAGGGTCAGCTATGAGTTGGACCACACCCTTGGCACCTAAGAACAACAACAAATATCCTTGGGTAATTCTTTGGGTGGACAAATGCCCTCACTTCTCTTGGGTATATCACTCGGAGTGGAACTGCTGAGTGGAAAGGTAGACAGATATCTAAAGTTTATGAAACTGCCATACAGTTTTCTAAGTGGTGGTACCATTTTCAATCCCACCTGCTCCGTGTCAGCAGTTACTGAAGTGGAGTATATGTACCTCTGGAGGTTCCTGAAAATCTTCTGAGGGTTTAGAAATGTCAGAACTAGGCCTGGCGTGGTGGCGCACGCCTGTAATCCCAGCGGCTCGGGAGGCGGAGGCGGGAGGATCACAGGTTCGAGACCAGAGGCAGTCTGCGTAATTTAGCAAGACCCTGTCTCAAAAACTAAAAAAAAAAAAAAATGGGCTGAGGTGCAGCTCAGTGGTCCAGCACTTGCAGAGCATGCAGGCGCAAGGCCCTGGGTTCAACCTCCAGTACCGCAAAAAAAAAAAAAAAAGAACTACTTCCATACTCACACTAAAACATTATTTGTCTTTTCTTCCACATTGACATTTGCATTCATATAATAAAAGGAGTGGTAGCTAAATCTGCCAGCATTTTTACATAATCAAATCAGTGGCAATAAACTATAGAGAAAGTCACTGTCTTTGTCAGTGTCATGTACTTCCAGTAGGAAAAATAAAAATAAAAAATAAACATGCCGCTATCAAGAGTATCCTCAAGGAAGGAAAAGTGATAATTTTATTAACCTGCAACCCTTAAGGACACTTAATTTTAATATTCTTTGTGACAGAATGGGAAGTACACATGCTACCACTGTACTTCAGAATGCCATGGCTATCTTGACAAAAAGGACTTAAATGTGAGTGATTTGCCCACATAAAGATCCTCTTAAAGGTTAAATTCCCTTCTCCTAGCAATAAGGTTTTATCACATGTAGGCATTAAATTTTATCGAGCACCAGGTTAGACATCACAGGACATAGCTTTTGTAGGATAATAATAACAGAATGAAGAAAGTTGCCAGCGACACCTCTCCCTCCCAACTCCAAGCAAATGATGTGGAAAGAATTTCCTCTCCCTTAAAGGAAGGAGAGGAAATTAAGTCAAGGCCTTAGATGTGGAACAAAGTACTGGGCCTGATGTTACAGTCTGAATCTTAAATGTCCCCTGAAGGTCATGTGCTTAAATATTGGGTCCCCAGCTGGTGACACTGTCCTGGAAAATTATGGAACATTGGGAAACAGTTTCTAGCTTTGCAGAAGTGAGTCACTGGGGGTGGGTCTTTGGAGGTTTATGCCCCAGACCCCTGCTTCCTGATTGTGAAATGTGAGCTCTGCCACATGCCCTGCCATCTGATGCCACCATGCCTGCCCTGCCACCATTATGGACAGATCCTCTAACTGGAGCCCCCAATACATATTTCCTCCTGTAAATTTGCTTGAGTTTCTTAGTCACAGCAAATTACCACCTGACTGGTATACCTGCCCACTAAGAAATCCAGTGTTGCACAGAGCTTCGTGGCTCCTGCATCCAGGACACTACCAAATGTCAGAGCCTCTGAACCACATTAGCCTGGCAGCCATGGACTATATCTATCATCCTTCCCCCAAAACCAGGCAGCAAAGCATGGAGAAAGACTCCATCAGCTAGTGGGCATAAATCAGGGAAATGAGATAGGACTTTACATTAGAACTGAATGCTGGGCCAGTAAAACTCAACATCAGATAGATCCCTATAGCCCATCCTTAGACCTATCAGAGCCTCTGGACCTGCCCTTGTGCCAGTCAGAAACTTGAGACTCTGGTGGGACAGACTTGTAGGGCAGCCAGTACCACCTCCAGCTAGTTGCAGTGGTCTCAAAGGTTAAAGACAAAAAGAATATTCTCAAAGCAGCAAGCAAAAATAAGTCACATACAAGGGTATTCCAATTTGCCTAACCACAGATCTTTCAGCAAAAACCTTACAGGCCAAAAGGAAGTGTGATGAGATATTCACAGTGCTGAAGAAAAGAACTGGCAACCAAGAAAACCGTACCCAGCAAAGATATCTTTCAGAAATAAAGGAAACATAAAAACATTACCAAACAAAAACAGAATTTACGACCACCAGACCTGTCCTACAAGAAATGCTAAAGGGAAAAACGGGAATACAACCCACAAATGCATATGAGTTTTACTACGTATTAGTCAAAAGTTTCCATAAACTTTGTAAGTTGATCAAAATGTAACGAATAGCTGCACAATGGAAAAAGTGAAGTCTGTATTACTCTGTACCCTACCAACATTTATCGATCAAGGAAAAAAATGGGGAAAAAATGCTAAAGGGAGTTCTTCAAACTGAAAGAGATGCTAATGAATAAGAAGAATCCATCAGAAGGTAGAAAACTCACTGGAAGACTGGGCGTGGTGGCACATGTCTATAATCACAGGGACTCAGGAGGCAAAGGAAGGAAGATCATAAGTTCAAGGCTAGAGGCAGCCTGTATAACTTGGTGAGACCTTGACTCAAAATTAAAAATAAAAAGTGGGCTAGGAGTGCAAAGTATGTGTGAAGTCCTGGGTTCAACCCCCCAATACTGCAAAAAAAGCAAAATAAAACAACAACAACCAAAATTAAAACTCAAACAAAAAACCCTCACTGGTAATAGGAATTATACAAACAAATGCAGAATGTTCTAATATTGTCAACGTGCTTCATAAACCATTTACAGTTTTGGTATGAAGACTAAAAAAAACTTAGAACAATGACAATTTATTAAGAGACAGACAACATAAACAGATGAAAGATGGGACATCAAAAATTCAAAATGTGGGGAAGAAAGAAGTATGAGTACAGAGGGTATTTTTAATTACCATTTCTTTTATTTTTAATTAGTATTTCTTTTATTTTTCCTATCTTCATGATCAATGTTAAGTTGCTATCATTTCAAAAAAATGTTAATATTTCAATTTGGCATGCTACAGCCAAATGAATTTTCTGTAAGCCTCATGGTAACCACAAAGCAAAAACCTATAATAAACTGGATGCTTTTGTGTAATCCCACAACTCAGAAGGCTGAGGCAGGGGGACTTTGAGGCCAGAGGCAGCTTGTGCAATGTAGCAAGATTCTGTCTCAAAATAGAAAATTAAAAATGGGCTTGGAAGTGCAGCTCTGTAATAGAGCCCTTGCCTAGCATGCATGTATTTAACCCTCAGTACAAACAAAAATCTATAATATATACACAAAAAAATAACAAGGAATCAAAAATGTACTAGACAAAACTACTCAACCATAAAGGAAGACTGTAAGAGAAATAAACTACAAGGAAAAACAAAAAAACCTAGAAAATAAGTAACAAAATGACAGTAGTAAGACTGCCTATTGATAATTACCTTAGATGTAAATGGATTAAATTCAAAGACCCAAAGTGACAGAGCAAATAAAAAGAAAACCCAACTAGACTGTGCTTACAAGAAAGTCACTTCACCTCTAAGTGTGCAGACTAAAAACGAAGCAACAGAAAAAGATATTCAATGTGAAGAGATACCCATGTGTCTTGTCAGCTTGCTGTGCTATGAGAACTTGTGTGTTGCTCTGATGTTGAAAGCTATGCCACCAGTATTTCATACACCAGCAGGGCCACCTGTAACCAGACAGGTTTCAGATGAGCTTCCAAAGTAAGAAAGGCTAGGGAGAAGGATCCAGCAATCTACTCCTAGAACAATTAGCCATTGAAAACTCTACAAATAGCAGAGAAGTACTGTCAAGTACAGTGCTGGAAAATGAGCCCCCTAGGCTGGAAAGCATGTAAGAAACACCAGGGATGAGTTGCCTCCTCAAAGTAGTAGTTGTTAGGTGCCGTGGAGTTGGATCCAACTCAGTGACCCTCACAGAGTTTCAATGGCTGCTTTGGGATTGCTTTGGGAGTGGATTGTCACGTCTTTCTTATGTTTTTGTGATGCTGGGGATTGAACCAAGGGCCTCAGGGAGCTCAGAGCAACACTCTACCAACTAAGCTAAACACAGCCCTCCTCAAAATAGAGTCAACTTTAATGATGGGAATGCAGTAAAACCCTTTCATCGCCCCTTTGCTAATGTGGCACAACTCAAAATAAGAAACACAGTGGCTGCACCACGGGGCTCAAACACAAAAAGATGGTGTGCATGGCACAGTGTTGGGTAGTGTTTTCTTGTTCATAGGATCACTATAAGTCAAATCCAACTCAACAGCACCTAACAACAACATGCAAAGGGAATCCAAAAGAAAGCAGGTGTGGTCAAACCCATATCAGATAAGAGTATATTTAAGTCAAAAGCACTAAAAAGAGATAACTATCATTGTATAATGAAAAAAGGGTCAATGCAACAGAAGAAAATGATTGCACCCAATATTATTGTCATTAGGTGCCATTCAGTCAGTGTCTGACTCCTAGCGACCCTATGTACAACAAATGAAACACCACTTTCAGTGCTTCTCTGCTATTCATAGGGTTTTCAACAGATGATTATTTTTTGGGAGTGAGTTGCCCGGTCCTTCTCCTAAGCCTACATCATGTGGTGTTCCCAGGTGGTCCACCAACCAAAGACTAACCAGGTCCGACCCTGCTTAGCTTCCAAGATCTGACACCACAGTGGTACAGCTGCAGGCTGCACCCAGTATTAGAGCACCTAAAAACACAAATATTAATGATAAACACAGAAGAAGAGATAAACTCCAACAAAATAATAGGTGGGAGCTTTCACACTTTGAGCTATGGGCAGATCATCCAGATAGAATATCAACAAAGAAGCCAGGTATGGTAGTGCCTGCTGTAATCCCAGTTATGCGGGAGGTGGAGGCAGAAGGTTCACAAGTTCGACGCCAGCGGCAACCACTGTAATTTAGCAAGACCCTGTCTTAAGATAAAAATAAAAAAGGGGTTGGGCATGCAGATAAGTGGTAGAGTGCCTGCAAAGTATGCACGAGGCCCTATGTTCAATCTCCCAGTACTGCAAAAAAGAAAAATAAGAAAGAAAGAAAACAGTGCAGATAAACTACACTCTAGACCAAATGAAACTATCTGATATCTACAAAACTTTTCCATCCAATAGCTACAGAATAAGCTGGGCATGGTAGTGTGTGCTGAGGCAGGTGAATTGCTGTAAGTTTGAGGTCAGCCAGATTCTGTCTTGAAAAACATAACAAAAACAAAAAAACAAAACAAAAAAGCTACAGAATACACATTTTCTCAACAGCACACAGAACATTCCCCAGGAGAGATCATATTATAAGACACAAAGTCTTTAAAAAATTGACATTAGATAACACACCTTTTGCAACCAAAATGGAAAAAAAATCCCTAGAAATCAATAACAAGAAAAACTATATAAACACACAGAAATTAAACAACATACTCCTGAACCAACATATCAGTGAAGAAATTAAATTTTCAAAACTTCAAATTAAAATGGAAACACAGTGTATCAAAACCTATGGGATAAAGCAAAAGTCCTAAGAGGGAAGGTTTAACAATCAATGCCTACATTTTAAAAAAGCAGAAATATTTCAAAGAAACAACATATCATCGCATCTCAAGACACTAGAAAAACAAGAACAAAATAAGCCCAAAATAAGTAGAGGGAAAGAAAGAAAGATCAGAGTAGAAATAAACGAAATAGGGGGGCTGGGGTCATGGCTCAGTGGTAGAGCGCTTGCCTAGCATCTATAAAGGCCTAGGTTCAATTCCCAACACTGAAAAGAAAAAAAGAAAAAAAAAAAGAATGAAATACAGACTGAAACAATACAAAAGATAAAGGAAAAAAATAAAGGAAATAAAAAGGTAGTTTTTCAAAGAGATAAAAAAATTGATAAATCTTTAGCTAGACTAAGAAAAAAACAAGATATAAACCAGAGACAACAAAGGAGACATTACAATGGACACAAGCGAAATACAAAGGATGATGAAAGACCATTATGGATGACTATACACAAATTTGCTTTACTTGGTTCTACAATCAACACCCATGGAAGCAGCAGTCAAGACATCAAAAGACATTGCTCTGGGAAAAGCTGTGGCAAAGGATCTCTTTAAAGTATTGAAAAGTAAAGATGTCACATTGAAGACAGAAGTGTGCCTGACTCATACCATCGTATTTTCAGTCACATCATATGGTTGTGAAAGCTGGACACTGAACAGAGGAGACAAGAGAACTGAGGCTTCTGAATTATGGTGCTGGAGATGAATACTGAATATACCACGGACTGCCAAAGAACCAACAGATCTGTCCTAGAAGAAGTGCAACCAGAGTGCTCCTTGGAAGCAAGGATAGCTAGACTGCATCTTATGTATTTTGGACATGTAGTCAGGAGGGACCAATCCCTGGAGAAGGACATCATGTTTGGGAGAGTGGCAGGTCAATGAAAAAAAAGAAAACTCTCCACTAGATGGATTGACAGTGTCTTCCACAATGGGCTTGAACATAAATAAGATTATGTGCCACTATACATAGAGTCACTATGAGTCGGACTTGACGGCACATAACAACCACATATGGAAATTTATTTTTTTAACTAAAAAAAATGTTTTAAAGATTTTGAGACAAGGTCTCATTAAGCTACATAGGCTGCCTCTGGCCTCCAACTTGCAATCCTCCCACCTCATTCACCTAAATCACTGGGATTAGAGGCAAGTGCTACTGCACCCAGAGACTGCAGAGCAGTGCACTACCAACTGAGATAAACTTTAGCCCCAAGGCATAAGGAGGAAGTCAAATTATCAGTGTTTGCAGATGACATGATCTTAAATATATAAAATCCCAAAGACTCCATGGGAGGATGGGGGAGAATAATCCAGCAAAATCAATATAAAAAATCAGTAGTGTTTCAAAGAAATCCCATTTACAATAGCTTATTGTTGTTGTTGTTAGGTGCTATCAAGTCAGTATCTGACTCATAGCGACCCTCATAGGGTTGTCAATGGCTGACTGTTTTGGGATTGCCTTGGGAGTGGATTGCCAGGCCCTTCTCCCATTTACAATAGCTGCAATGATAATAATATTAACAACAACAACAACAACAACAACAACAACAGGAATAAAGTTAAGTAAAATATTAAAAGATCACTACAATGGAAACTGCCTGCAGCTATAGCCCTGTGGCAACCAATCCGGTCAGATCTCCGAAGCTAAGCAGGGTCGGGCCTGGTTAGTACCTGGATGGGAGACTGCCTGGGAACACCAGAAGCTGTAGGCTTGGGAGAAGGACCTGGCAACCCCCTCCCAAAAATCAATCTGCCATTAAAAACCCTATGAACAGCAGAGAGGCACTGACAATAATGTTTCCCCTGTTGTACAGAGGGTCGCTATGAGTCGGATACCGACTCGACGGCACCTAACTACAACAACAACAACAATGGAAACTATAAAATGATGATGAAAGAAACTGAAGAGGACAAAAACATGAAAAGGCATCCCATGTTCATGGGTTGGAAGAATCAATATTATTAAAAGGGCCATACTACCCAAAGCAAACTACAGACTTAATGCAATCCCTATCAAAACACCAATAAGTCTTCACAGAACTATAAAAAACAATCCTAAAGTTTGTATGGAACCAACACCAAAACAAAAAATCATGAATCAAAACAATCTTAGGCAAAAAAGAACATAGCAAGAGGCATTGAACAATCTGACTTCAAAATATAACATAAAGCTATAGCAATCAAAACAGCATAGTATTATCATTAAAACACATATGATGGAGAGACTAAAATTGTTTTTAAATAAAATAAAAATAGAAGTATTATATGATAACGCAATCCCACTATCAGGTCTCTACTCAAAGGAAATGAAATCAGTATATTGAAAGGACATCTGCGCTCCCATTTCTTTGCAGCATTACCCACAAAAGCCAATCAATGGAAACAACTTAAGTGTCCACAACTGATAAATGAAGAAAATGTGGTATATTTACAAACTGGAATATTATTCAGCCATGTTGTTGTTCTTGTTGTTAGGTGCCATAGAGTCGGTATCCAACTCATAGCAACCCTACATACAACAGGTGAAACACTATTGTCAGAGATTCTCTGCTATTCATAGGGTTTTCAATGGCAGACTTATTTTTCAGAGTGGATTGCTGGGTCCTGCTCCTAAGCCTACAGCACTTGGTATTCCCAGGCCGTCTCTCATCCAAGTACTAACCAGGGCTGAACTCGCTTAGTTTCCAAAATCTGATGGGATCAGATGCCACAGTGCTACAGCTGCAGGCAATTCAGCCATAGAAAGGATGAAATCTTGTCATTTTTTACAACATGGATGGAGGTGAGGTCGTCATATTAGGTGAAAAAAGCCAGCCACAGAAAGACAAATGCCACATGTTCTCACTCATATGTAGACTCTAAAAAAGTTGGTATCATAGAAATTGAAAGTGGAAGAGGGTAACAGATGATAGGGAATTTGGGGGGATGAAAGGATGGTCAATAGGTACTGTTTGTTGTTGTTAGGTGCCTTTGAGTCCGGTCCAATACGTACTAAGTTACAGTTAAATCTAAAAATAAGTTCGGGAGTTCTATTGCACAGAAAGGTAAGGTAACTATAGATAATGATTATATACTGTGTAACTATAGATAATGATTATATACTGTATATTTCAAAAAAAGCTAGAAGAAAGGATTGTGAATGTTTTTGAGATAGGATCTCACTGTGTAGCCCAGAGTGGACTTGAACTCCCATTGATCCTCCTGCCTCAGCCTCCTAAATGCTGGGATTACAGGTGTGCACTACCATGACCAGCTTTTGAATATTTTTACCACAAAGAAATGTTACATGTTTGAGGAGGCAGATATACTCACTCTGATTTGAACACATAATGTATGTATACATATATGAAAACATCACATGGAAGCTGGGTGTGGTGGCTCATGACTGAAATCCCCACACTTGGGAGGCTGAGGCAGGAAGACTGATGGGAAACCAAGGCCAGCCTCAGCTACAAGGTGAGACTATCTCAAAAAACAAAAGGAAAAACAAACAAAAATCACATGATACCACATAAACATGTGTAATTTTAATATATTCTGACATGCTTTTCATTGTGGCATTTACATATATGCATTTTGATGTACATTACTCATATAGGTTCCCCCTTACCCTCTTGTATGCCTCTCCCCCCACCCTCCCCAACTAAGTCTTCTCTATCATTTACTTTAATATATTGATTAAAAGTAAATATACAAACAATAAAAATATACAATATGTTCATTAACTATACACAATGTTTATTTTTGAGGTGCTGGGGATAGAACTCAGGACCTTGCATGTGCTAGGTAAGTGCTCTATCAGCGAGCTACATTCTCAATATTTACACACACACACACACACACACACACACACACACACACACACACACTTTGTCTCTGGATCCTCCAAGTATCAATTACAAAAAAACATGTTGAATAAAAATAAGTCTCAGAAAAAAATATACTGTTATTCCATTTTATAGAAAATTCAACAATAGCTCAAATTAAACAGTACTGTTTGGTGATACATTGATATAGAGCAAAATAAGAAAATGTTTAAAAATTTCATAGTAGTAGTTAATTCTAAGGCTGGGAAAGGTAAGAAGAATAGGAATGGGAAGAAGCATACATTCAAAGATATCCATAATATTCTATTTCTTGTCTATCTGGTAAGCATAAAGCTATTTTTTTTGTTATTATGGCTGTTACTTGAAAATATACACTACCCAGCTGGGTGTCATGGCACATCCTTGTAATCTCAGTGACTCAGGGGGCTGAGGGAGGAGGACTGCAAATTTGAGGCCGGAAGCACGCTGTGCAATTTAATGAGACTCTGTCTCAAAATAAAAAAGGAGCTCAGTAGTGGTGCAGCTCAGTAGTGAAGCACTTGCCTAACACACACAAGGCCATGGGTTCCAAACCCTTCAACCCCACTGTATAACACACACACACACACACACACACACACACACACCCTTACTTTTATAGGGATGTGGAGACTAAGAGACCAAAACAATGTTGCACATACAATCCAAGAACAATCAAACTTATATACATATGCGTGCTTACCGTATGGAGAGAGGACATGGACTCACAATGACTGAGTTCAAATCCTGGTACTACTACCTACTGACCATGTATATCTGAATTAGATTTCCAAACCACTGTACTTCACTTCCCTAATCTATAAAATATGGATAACAAGCCATGCACCATGTCACATGCCTGGAATCCCAGCGACTTGCAAGGCTGAGGCAGAAGGATCTGAATTTTAGGCCAGAGGCAGCCAGAACAACTTAGCAAGACCCTGTCTCCAAATGAAAAATAACAAAGAGGTTAGGTATACAGCTCATTGGTGGAGCACTCCCCAGTACCATCCACAAATAAATAAATAAATAAAATGGATTTGCCTGCAGCTGTAGCCCTGTGGCATCCGATCCCATCAGATCTTGGAAGCTAAGCAGGGTCGGGCTTGGTTAGTACCTGGATGGGAGACCACCTGGGAACACCAGAAGCTGTAGGCTTGGGAGAAGGACCAGGCAACCCCCTCCCAAAAATCAATCTGCCATTGAAAACCCTATGAACAGCAGAGAAGCACTGACAATAGTGTTTCCCCTGTTGTACAGAGGGTCGCTATGAGTCGGATACCAACTCAACGGCACCTAACAACAACAACAACAACAACAAAATGGATTTACCTATAGAGTTAAGGCTAATGAGACACTGGTGCATATGCCTGTAATCCCAGTGATTCAGGAGGCTGAGGCAGGAGGATCAGATGTTCATGGCCAGAGGAAGCCTGTGTAACTTTGTGAGACTGTCTCAAGATAAAAAATAAGAAGTGGGCTGGGGGTACAGCTCAGCAGTACCGCACTTGCAAAGTATATGTAAGGCCCTGGGTTCACCCAACAAGTACTGAAAAAAAAAAAAAAAAAAAAACAGTAATAAGATAATACTAGCTTATTACCATTATACATAGGAAAAACTGTAAGGAAATAAGTCCCAAATAGTAAATATGATTACTTCTAGATGGCAGATTAATAGGCTGCTTGTATTTTTTTATACCATTATATTCTATAGTATACAAAAATAAGTTTTTCAACAAATGGTGCTGGGAGACTGAATGTCCACATACAAAATAATGAAACTGGACTCCTTCCTCATACCATAGGAAAAAATTTAACTCAAAATGTATCATAAACCTAAATGTAAGAGAGGTAAATCTATAAAACACAAAAGTAAATCTTCATAGCCGGGCGCAGTGGCACACGCCTGTAATCCCAGCGGCTCAGGAGGCAGAGGTAGGAGGATCGCAAGTTCGAGACCAGAGGCAGTCTGCGTAATTTAGTGAGACCCTGTCTCAGAAAAAAAAACAGTCAAAAAATGGGCTGAGGGTGCAGCTCAGTGGTCTAGCACTTGCAGAGCATGCAGGCGCAAGGCCCTGGGTTCAACCCCCAGTACCGCAAAAAAAAAAAAAAAAAAAAAAAAAAAAAAAAAAAAAAAAAAAAAAAAAAAAAAGGTAAATCTTCATGACCTCAGCAACAATTTCTTACACATGACTCCAAATAAATAAGGTAAATGGACTTCATTGAAATAAAAAAAAAAACTTTTGCATTTCAAAGGACACCATGAAGAAGGTGAAAAGATAAACCATTGGGAGAAAATATCTGTGTAGTGTTTATCACATAAGGGTCCTGAATATGTAAAAAGCTGTTAGAACTCAACAATAAAAAGATTAAAAACCCAAATCTTAAAAGGGGCAAAGTAACTGAACAGGTATTTCTCCAAAGAACATATACAAATAGCCAATAAGCACATGAAAACATGTTCAGTATCATTAGTCATTAAAATGAAAATCAAAATGAGATACATTTCATTTTCACTATTAAAGATAAAATCAAAAGGTTGACAATAACTAACATTGGCAAAGATGTGGAGCAAGTGGATCCCTCATACCTTGCTAGTGAAAATGGAAAAATGGTGCAACTGCTATGGAAAAGAATTTGGTGGTTCCCTAGAAACTTAAATCACCCAGTAATTCCACAGCTAGTTGTATACCCAACAAAAAAATATGTCCAAAATTCTTATACACAAATGTTTATAGCAGGATTATTCAGAATAACCAAAAAATACAATTCCACGTGTACAAAAATTCCAAAATAGGAAAGCCCACAGTCAGAAAGTTGGTTAGGAATTGGGGGCAGTGAGGAATAAAAAGGGAGTGAATGCTAATGGGTAGGAATTTTCTCTGGGGGGTGATAAAAATGTTCTGGAATTAGTGGTGATGGTTGCGCAACTCTGACTATACTAAATACCACTGAACTGTCCACTCTAAAATGGTGAATTTTATAGTGTGCAAAATATCTCAATAAAGCTGTCAGGAAAAAAATGATATATAACATTACTAACTTTCAAGGGCTGTGTAGTATTGCAGAAAGTGTACTGACCTCTTGATTCTAGTTCCTATCTTTATTAGTATGGCTCTGGGTCACTCCCTCAACCACTGTGTGCCTGTTTCTTCATCTATAAAACAAAGAGAATAGAAACTATCCCATCAGCTGGGCATGGTGGCTCACACCTATATTCCCAGCAACTTGGGAGGTAGAAGCAGGAGGATCATGAGTTCAAGGCCAGAGGTGGCCTGTGTAATTTAGCAAGACCCTCTCTCAAAAGAGTAAAAAATGGAGTAGAGGTGTGGCTAAGTGGTAGAATGTTTGCAAAGCATGCCTGAGGCCCTGTGTTCAACTCCCCACTACTGCAAAAATAAAACAAAACCTACCTAATCTATTTCATGTGGTTATTTTAGAACCAAATTGTTGTTAGGTGGTGTCAAGTTGGCTCAGACTCACACTGATCCTATATACAACAGAACAAACACTCTGACACTGTGCCATGCCCAGCACTATGTCAGTACTTCTCCACTATTCATAGGGTTTTCAATGGCAGACTGTTTTCAGGAGTGAGTTACTAAATCCTTCTCCCTAGCCTGCAGCATCTGGTATTCCCTAGAAGTCTCCCATCCAAGGACTAACCAGGCCAATCCTGCTTAGCTTCTGAGATCAGACAGGATTGGATGCCAACTATGGTTGCAGACTTAGGACTAATTAGGTAATTCATATTTAAAAATGTGTGTGAACTGTAAAAGGCTATATAAATTCAGGTTATGTCTTCTAAAGCTGGATAGGAAGGGTAGGAAGTATGCATTAGAAATAAAACATCACTACTGTTCAGCTCTTCAGAGCTTGCTTCCACTTCATTTTGTCTTAGTACTGTTGCCTCCATTTCCTGTTAAGTTTGTCTTCCCAAAATAATATTTATTAAAATTCCACATCTTTTAAAGCCAAAAAAGATAAACTGCTAAGCAGAGCTAGGGAAATTAAAAGGAACTGAGCAAACAGTAAAGACTAGTTCTTTTTGTTGCTAGATTAAATGAATTTTCTTACCTCCTCAGTCAAATAAGAGTATGTGACAGCTAATAAAGTTCCATAGACATTTGATTTTGTTACCTCCAGTGCATGTATGGGAATTGAGCACCTCCCCCAACCATTGAGATGACAAAGAGAGTCAACGGTGCTGGCAGTTCCATGGATCATTAGTCTGTTTAAAAACTCCTCTTGAGTTAAACCAAACAAAATCAGAGAGAGTCCATTTTCTATAGGAAAAATAAAAATCAGCTGTAATAAACTACTAGAGACTTACATTTTAAAATTATGATTTAGGAATTAATTTCTAATTACTCACTACTTCAGTACTGTAATTGCAAACACATTTATCTGACACCATGTATATTTATGGCCTTACCTCTTGGTTTTTCAAAGTTGTTCAAGAGGTTTTTTGTTTGTTTTTTGTGCTACTGGGAGTTGAACCCAGGGCCTCGTGCTTGCATGTTTTGCAAGTACTGTACCACGGAGCTGCACTCCTAGCCCATTTTTTTTACTTTTTGAGCCAGGGTCTCACTAAATTACACAGACTGCTTCTGGTCTCAAACTTGCAATCCTCCTGCCTCTGCCTCCCAAGTCGCTGGGATAACAGGTGTGTACCACCGCACCCAATTAAAGAGTTTCATTTTTAAAACACTGACCACAAGTCAAATTCTTATAAGAACAATGTATTGGCACTGGAGATGTAGCTCAAAGGTAGAACACTTGCCTAGCATGCATGAAGCCCTGGGTCTGGTCTCTAGCACAGCAAAAAAAAAAAACAAAAACAGCAAAAGTGTCCTATGAAATAGCACTAAACTTGACATCTCTATTTTATATTATCTTGCATAATCAAAACCCTGGAACCTTTATTTACAGAGATGTCAAGATTTCTGGTTTACTAAAATAAAACAACAGCATATTCCTGACACATAGATATAATTACCAAAATATAAGTCCTGAAGAAACACAGTTCAAGTTACAATATCCAGTATCTTTATAGCAGGTTATAGTATAAATGCTGAATGAATGCTATCTGACGTATGAAAATGCCCATGCCAGCTGGGCCCAGTGGTGCACACCTGTAATCCCAGCTGCTCAGGAGGCTGAAGCAGGAGGATTGCAGGTTCGAAGCCAGAGGCAGCCTGAACAACTGAGCAAGATCCTATCTTAAAATAAAAATTAAAAAGGGGCTGAGGATGCAGCTTAGTGGTAGAGCACTTACCTAGCATGTGCAAGGTCCTGTTTCAACCCCCCAGTACTGCACAAAAAAAATAAAAAGAAAAAAGAAAAAGAAACAAATGCTCCATGCTTACAGGGAACAAGAAGGAATAAAGAAGTTCAAGAAAAACCTAATCAGAAACAAAATAGCCCATCTAAGAGAACAATCAAAACTTAGCTCCAACCCTTAAATTACTATGCAGGAAACCAGGTCCAGTGTTACTAGATCAGTAATAGCTAGAAATCTAGATTTTTTGTAAAATACTCTAACTTTTGCATTTTGTTTATAATAGAATAAAAAAAAGAGTGCTAGCCTAGCAAAATAAACCTATAGTACAAACATAGCCCATGAGCAGCCACCTTAAAACCTCTGCTTGTATAGACTGAAATCAAATGAAGATTCTCTAGGTTGAAAAGTCAACCCTCATTACTCTTAAACTTTCTCTTAGTATCTTAGCATTTAACTGAACAGAAACTTGTTGTTGTTAGGTGCCCTTGAGTCGGTATCCGACTCATAGCGACCCTCATAGGGTTTTCAATGGCTGACTGTTTCGGGGTTGCTTTGGGAGTGGATTGCCAGGCCCTTCTCCCATTTTTGTGGTGCTGGGAATTGAACTCGTGACCTCAGAGACTGCAGCGCAGCGCTCTACCCACTGAGCCAAATCCCAGCTGAACAGAAACTATCTTAATTAAAATTCAAATATATACGACAACATTGCTAAAAGGAACACCAATTTTCCTCCATGAAAGATTACCACTTTGAGGTGAGTAGGATAGAAAGGCACCAAGGCAGCAGAAGTACATAAAAAAGCACACAGTATTTCAGCAAAGCAGCAAAGTGCTTCAATCTAATACAAACCATTCTCACCTGTCAAAACAAAACACAGCTGCTGGTCACCACTACCGTCCACAGGAATACACTTCTGGCCAAGGGGAAAACACAGCATTCCTCGAGTCTCCAAATCCCATAGGACAATGGTACAGCCAGCTGTTTCCAGTGTCCAAGTGAAGAATGCAGTAAACCCTGTCACAGACATACATTTAAGCAATATGGGTTGTTCTTCACCAAGGTGCATTATTTTCCATGATCTGCCTGGATCACTGGTCTTGGCATAATCTTTCTGTGGAAAAGTATAGTGGTCACGCAACATGTCCTGCGGAAAGAAAAGCCAACTTGGCACACTGGTATTGCAGTTACCAGACTCAAGGGACTCCAAATGCAAAACATCCTGGAACCATGGAGTAGAGCATGAAACCTCCAGTTTAGGGTTCTTTACTGTTTCATTCAATGATGACAGCTGAGCCTTCCAAGACCTGGAAGACAGAGTAGCACTTATACCAGTTATAGTAAAATGCACTAAGTAAATCTAAGTAAAACAGTAAGCCAAGACAAAGTTGTTCTTTAAAAAAGTAAGTACCTATTAAGACCTTAAGTGAAAAGATACGGTGTCAGCATGAAAAAAAAAAAAAGGAAGCAAACTAAATCCATAAAGGAAGTTTCTGTACCTATCAACCTGGAAGGAAAACTCAGTCAGTTTCATGTTGCAGACAGAGTTAACAGGATCATCTTCATCTATTCCCTTAGGTCCTTGAATAGGAAGGTCTTCTGGTGTTCTTTTACACAGTAGGTGTCCTGGATGTTGCCTACATTTATAAATAAAGATAGCCATAGTAAAAAATAATAACCGAACGCAAATTTATACTAATTGCTCCTATTAAAAATGGGAGAGGGAGGGTTTACAGAGAAGGAACAGTATAGACAACATATTCCCCAAATGGAATTCCTTCTCTCCCTTGATTCAAGCACAATGATAAAGTCAACCTCAAAATTTTGACTTTATAGGACAATTGCTTTATAAAGCACTAAGTGCACCTATTGTCTACTGCACCACAGATGTTATATTGATCACTTTACGTAAACTTTTACTTTCATTTAACCCTTTCAACAATCTCATTGAAGTAAATATAGCCCCATTTTACTAGCTATGGAAACAAAGACTCAGATACTTTGACCTAGGTTAATTTCACCATAAGGCTCCGGTTGTTAACCACTTATTATACTACCACCACAAAGTAAGATTTGGGTTAGGACCAGATGAATAAAAAAGAACCACAAGCCAAAGCATATGTGTGGGTATAGGGGGGAAAGTATGTGTGGAAAGAGAGCTGTCACATTTCAGAAACAAAGGAAGCTAGTGGTGGCTGAAGTACAGTAAATGAGAAGGTGGATAAGGCTAGCAAGAGACAGATGGTTCAGAGCCTTGCAGGCTACTGTGGATTTTTAACTTCCATCTTAGGGAAAAAAAGAAGCTATGGAAGGGTCTTAAACAGCGATACAACACAATCAGATTCACAAGACAGCTAAGGGGAGAAGGGAAAGCTTTTAATCCGCTGAGAGCTTGGTTAAATAAGTATTAACTCTTTCAACAATTTTTTTTTTTTTTTTGTGGTCCTGGGGGTTGAACTCAGGGCCTCACCCCTGCATGCTCTGCAAGTGCTGGACCACTGAGCTGCACCCCCAGCCCATTTTTTTACTTTTTGAGACAGGGTCTCGCTAAATTACTCAGACTGCCTCTGGTCTCAAACTTGCGATCCTCCTGCCTCCGCCTCCCGAGCGCTGGGATTACAGGCATGCGCCACCATGCCCGGCTAACTCTTTCAACAATTTGAAAACAACATGTTCACACATTTGTTAAGGAGATAATGAAACAAAGTTAGAGGGCAGGATGAAAATAAGAGTGCATGAAAAGGTAGTTCCCCACCAAGAAAAGATAAATATCCTGCCCTGAGATGTCAATGCCTGGCTATACCTCTGATAAGATACACATCTATATGCACTTTGGTTACTCCGAGGAGGATGGATTTGAGGGGTAGGGTAAGCGTGGACATGAGGAAACGAATTGGGTGGTTATTAAGGTAGTTCAGATAAGAGAAGACAGTAGCATGGTTTAGGGTGATGACAGAGGAGTTCAGTGGATAGGCTCAAGAGACATTTAGGAGGAGAATGGTGTGGACTTGGGGATTAACTGGATGTGGACCTAATCCTTAAGGGAGGTGGTAGATACAGAAAGGAGAGGAAATTGAGAAAGGCTCCTGAGAAGGGAGGGAAGGGATGAGCCTCCACAGGAGGAGGAGAACTGAGAAGCTAAGAGAGCTCCCAATAGATGGCTTCTAATTCCTTTATAACATAGGAGACAAGGTCATCCAAGAAAAGCTCAGAGTAAAGAGATGAATGGAGCTAGGAATGGTGGCACACATGTGTAAACCCAGTAAGGAGGCTGAGGCAGGAGGATTACAAATTCCAGGCCAGCCTGGACTCTGGACTAGATAGCAAGTTCAGAACTTGCCTCAAAAAACAAAAACAAAACAAAAACTAACAAAAAAACAAAGCAAACAAATGATAAAAGATATGAGTGTGTTTGAAAAAAATAGGTTTAAAAACATTGTTTTAAGGCTGGAGGTGGTACACATGCCTATAATCCTAGCAAAGGGAGGCAGAGGTGGAAGCAGGAGGATTGTGAGCTCCAGGCCAGCCTGGGCTACATAACGAGGTCTCAGTCTCAAAAAAACTAAAAAGAAAAGAGAAAAGAGAAGAGAAAAGTAAAAAGAAAAACATTGTTGTAAAAGAAGGGCTCATGAAAATTCCTTGTAAAACTTCCAGGCAATACTGCCAGACTAACTGAAGATGGTCAACATGAACTACAGTGGTATCAATCTTCTTTTGTAGTTTTCTCCCAAGTGCCCAACTGCTATATGCAGGCATTCAGAAGGCAGAATGAAGGTTTCATAAGGATTGACATTTTGCCAGACCAAGTGCTGTCATAGGGCAGGAACAAGAGTTTAGAGTACATGCAAGAAATGGACTAAAATGTTGAATCACAAGATCTCTGCTGAAAAGGGAAGGAAGTAAAGATGGGAGACAAATAAAGCATAAAAGGTCAATGAACTGGAAATTCCAATGAGGTCAAAGTACTGGTACTTCAGTAAACAAGCTAAAAAGTTTGGGAAGTTGTGGTAGGAGTAAAAGGGGGGTTGGGACAATAATTTCAAATCCTAACGAAGCCCAGGGTATGACTATGAGATGGACAGCTAAGTAAATTGGAAAAGATCACCGGCAATGAAGTGAAAGAAGCTGAGGTGGATTACTTGAGCCCATGAATTCAAAGACTGGCCTGAGCAACACAGTGAGACCCCATCTCAGGGGGGAAAAAACCTAAAAGAACCATGAATCTGGGTTCTCAAGGAGCTTTTATAAACTATGAAAAAACAGTTTTAAAAAATTAGGAAATTAACCTAAGACTATATAATTAAATGCCTGCAGCGGTAGCCCTGTGGCATCCGATCCCGTCAGATCTCGGAAGCTAAGCAGGGTCAGGCCTGGTTAGTACCTGGATGGGAGACCGCCTGGGAACACCAGAAGCTGTAGGCTTGGGAGAAGGACCTGGCAACCCCCTCCCAAAAATCAATCTGCCATTGAAAACCCTATGAACAGCAGAGAAACACTAACAATCATGTTTCCCCTGTTGTACAGAGGGTCGCTATGAGTCGGATACCGACTTGACGGCACCTAACAACAACCTAACATATAATTAAATACTAAACTCTGGCTCAAAGTAGAAGTGCTACAAAAATTCAAAGAGGATAAAACTACTAGAAGAAATGATAGGAAACACACTCTAATACATAGGCATAGGAAAGTATTTCCTTAATAAGACTTCAATTGCCCATGAAATTGCACCAAGAATAGACAAATGGGATTACATGAAATCAAAAAGCTTCTATACATCAAAGGAAACAATCAACAGAGTTAAGGAAGAACCCTCTGAATGGGAGAAAATCTTTGCATCCTACACATCTGACAGAGGATTAATTTCTAAAATTTACAAAAAACTCAAGAAAGCAAATCCCAAGACAACAAATAACCCAATACACAAGTGGACAAAGGAATTGAACAGACAGTTCTCAAATGAAGACATCTGTAAGGCTATGAAGCAAATGAAAAAATGTTCAATATCCCTAGCCATTAGGGAAATGCAAATCAAAACAATTCTGTGATTCCACCTAACTCTAGTAAGAATGGCCAAGATCAACAAAACAATAACAAATGCTGGCAAGGTTATGGAGAAAAGGGAACCCTCTTACACTGTTGGTGGGACTATAAATTGGTTCAACCACTTTGGAAATCAATATGGAGATGCCTCAGAAAACTAAAACTAGAACTGCCATATGACCCAGTTATACCACTAGTAGGAATATACCTGGGCTGGGATTTAGCTCAGTGGGTAGAGCGCTGCGCTGCAGTCTCTGAGGCCCCGAGTTCAAGTCCTAGCACCGCAAAAATGGGAGAAGGGCCTGGCAATCCACTCCCCAGGCAATCCCAAAACAATCATTGAAAATCCTGTGAGGGTCGCTATGAGTCAGATACCGACTCGATGGCACCTAACAACAACAACAACAGGAATATACCCAAAGGGAGACAAGTCATACCACAGAGACACCTACATCTCCATATTCAATGTAGCACTTTTCACAATAGCAAGGATATGGAACCGACCAAGGTGCCCAATAACAGAAGAATGGATAAAAAAATTATGGTACATATGCACAAAGGAACACTACTAAGCCATAAAAAAAAAAGAAATAATGTCATTTGTAGCAAAATGGAGAGAAATGGAGAATATCAAGCGAACAAACACAAGCTCAAAAAGAAAAATACCATCTTCTCACTCATATGTGGGAGCTGAATCTTAAAGAAAAAATCCTTTAAATAAGTTGACATATAAAAATGCACAATTAAACTTGGCAAAGGAGGGACAATATGAAGAGTAGAAAGGAGGAAGAAGGGAACTAGCAGAGAGAGGCAAAGATTGCAAAAGGTGGGATGGGGAGGACAGTCAATGTGGAGGGATAAAGGGAGAGAAGATAATCTCAATGTAAACAATGCAACTTCATGAGTACATGGGAAGAATAGGGGAACATAACCCACATATGCATTTGAGATTTACTACATCCTAGTCATAAGGCTCCATAAACTTTGTAGGCTGATAAAAGTGCAACCAAAAGTGATGTAATAGTTGCATAATAGAAAAAGCCAATGCTGTATTACTCTGTGCCCCACCATCATTTACCAATAAAGGGAGAAAAAAATTCAAAGAGAAAAATTATAAAATTAGATAAGATTATGAAGGTGGGAGGAATTTTAGTAAGTAAAAGGCTTCAAGAAAAAGGTAGATTTGCCCTGGGTCTTAAGAGATGAATATGTGACAAAATGAAAAGGAAGGCTTATGTTAGCACTAGGTTGCAGGAATAACAAAACAACATTTCCTCCCCATTTCACTACTGGGAGCCCAAGCCAGGTCCTTACACATAACAGGCAAGCACTCTACCACTGAGCTACATCCCCAGCACTTTTTTATGTTTATTTTGAGACAGGGTCCTGCTAAGTTGCCCAGGCTGGCCTTGAATTCACTATGAAGCTCAGGGAGGCCTCAAACTTGTGGTCCTCCTCCCTCAGTCTCCCAAGTAGCTGGGATTACAGGCATGTGCTACTGCAGCCAGTAACACTTTTGGACTTCAGAATACACTCAAGAGAATAAGATACATAGTCAACTCCAGAGAAATTGTAGTAAAATGCATTCATGTAAATAATAAACACAGATCACTCATTTAGCTGGACAGCTCCCTAAATTTGGTGCAGGGAACAGAAGAGTATTCTCCTAGAGTGTTGCTGAAACATCCAGAAAACTCTACACCCAAGGAACAGAGCAGCAAAGTAGGCTTTCCTCCTCTACCATTTCAATTGTTCTCTAAATGGATGATCAGGAGATAATTCTATATATACAAGGTATGGTTAGTAAAAAAAAAAAAAAAAAAAAGCCCACAAAAAAATAATCTGAGGATGTACTAGTCATTCCTACTCAAAAATTTAATAAATAGATAGAAATAAATAAATAGATAGATAGATAGATAGATAGATAGATAAATGTGGGCATCTACTCCTGTAATTCCAGCACTCAGAAGGCTGAGGCAGGAGGACTGTTAAATTTGAGGCCAGCCTGGGTTACATAGTAAGACATTGTCACTCCTCACCCCCCACCGAAAAAAAACCAAGTAAAGCAGACTGTGGCATTGCTTCTCCCCACACTCAGTTAAACTTCTTTTAATTGCTTCTTGTTGTCTGAAAAAGTTATAAATAAACAGACATTTAAAACAGATGAGTGATTGGGGGCATAGCAACATGAGTGAGGCCCTGGGTTTAATCCCCAGTATCAGAAAAAGAAAAAACCAAAAACAACAAAAGAAACCATTACAGTTGTAAAGACAACTGGTAGATGTGAAAATAAATGTGCCCTTTTTTGTAATCCAAACAACTAGCAATAGAACTCATCAAAAAATACATTCCCAATTATTCACAAATTTATCTCATTGATAGTAAGGTAGAACCAAAAGTCTAATATTATAAGTCATAAATGTTGACTGGCCTATTTTTATATAAGCAAATCACAATGAATAGGCTGCCATGTGGGTGTGCAATACATTATAAAATTAGAAAATGGCTAAATCAAAAAGCAACACAGCCAGGTGCTGTGGTGCATGCTTGTAATCTCAGTGCCTTAGGAGGCAGAGGCAGGAAGGTTGCGAGTTCATGGCCAGAGGCAGACTGTATAACTTACTGAGACCGTACCTCAAAATAAAAGATTTTAAAAAGGTGCTGGAGGACAGCTCAGTGGTAGAGCACTTGCTAGCACGCATGGGGCCCTAGGTTCAACCCCCCCAATACTGAGGCATGGAGGGAGAAAAAAGCAACACAAACAGCTGGGGATAAAGCTCAGTGGTAGTGTTTGCCTAGCATGTGCAAGGTCCTGAGTTCTATCCCCAGCACCAAAAAAGGCAAGACAAACTAGTGCTCCATTATTACTAATATATTTAGCCAGCCACAAGCTCAGGTCCTTCAAGAGAAATGTGTTAAAAAATCCCCAGCTAGATAAAGGTAGCTGAATACATCTGGCCAAACTCCTTTAAGAGGAACACGAACACAGCCAGGATCTCAAGCCACAAAAGCAGCAATTCTAACAGCGACACAAATCCCATTTCTCTTCTCTCATGTGGGGCAGGAGATGAGTGGATCATGTATAATAAACAGGGGCTTTAAAATTAGTGATGGCAATTCTGATTGGTTTTTTAAAAATTTACATGGTATGACCCATACATAATATCACATGTCAAAATCAAAACTTTGATGTACAATGCAAAAATACCAAGGTGGCCAGCAGTCATTTGCACAATTACTATATAATAATCACCTCACTATGTAGTAGCTATAACATGATTTAAATGCATAGGTAAAAAGAAGCCTGTCTTTGAAAAAAGATAATAAGTACATTTTTAACCTCTTGCAGCTCTAATTATTTACCTCAAATTAGAAATTGCATTATAAAAAAAAAGAAAAGAAATTGCAGTTATCTACATACCTGAAATACAAATTTAAGTCAAGAGCAATTGCAGAGGTAGAAGAGCTGACAATCACCACGACATCTAGGTCTTGAGACACTTTTAGTGAAGTAAAGGAAATCTTGGCTGGCCCCTGTTGTTCCTCACTACACATATCTTCTTGAAGAAGTGCTAAATCCACGTAAGCTACATGTGTGCCATTAACAGTGTCAAAAATATCTTTGAGTTAAAGTTAAAGAAAATGTCAGTTTTATAAACATACCTAACCATTTAAAACATAGGAAGGGACAGAGCTATAGAAGTTACTGCTACAAACTTGTAGATATAGTAACAGAAGGAAGACTGGAAACTGAGGCTGTTTCCATCCTAGTAACCAAATGAATGAAGTTCGTGGCACAACAAACAACCTGATAAAGAGTTCATTCAAAAGTACCTGCTGAGCCAGGCTTGGTGGCGCATGCCTGTAATCCCCGTGGCTCAGGAGGCGGAGGCAGGAGGATCGAAAGTTCGAGACCAGAAGCAGTCTACGTAACTTAACGAGACCCTGTCTCAAAAAGTAAAAAAAAAAAAAAGGTCTGGGGTGCAGCTCAGTGGTCCAGCACTCGCAGAGCATGCAAGCGCCAGGCTCTGGGTTCAACCCCCAGTACCGCAAAAACAAAACAAACAAACAAAAAAGTACCTGCTGAAAGCTGGGTGTGGTGGCATACACTTGTAATCCCAGCACTGGGGAGGCTGAGGCAGTGGGATAGGTGCGAGTTCAAGGCCAGCCTTGTCTACATAGCAAGTTTCAAGTTGGTCTGGGCTACACAGCAAGATCCTGTCTCAAAAAAGTACTTGCTAAGTACCTACTCTGTACCAGTCTGAGACACAGTCAATATTTTCCATTAGGGTTCCACAACAGTGCTGTACAAGAGATTAAATGAAACTAATTTTAACATATTTTAGTTAAGACAAAAAACTCAAAATTTTATCATTTCGACATGTAATCAATATCAAAAAATGAGATATTTTATACTTTCTCCTAAATGTTCAAAATCTGGTATTTTACACTTACAGTACATCTCAATTTGGATACTAAATTTTCATCAGAAATACCCGATCTGTAATTGACCTCATAAAATTGCAGCTGAAAGGCTGGAGTAAATGAAAGTTGTTCCAAACATACTTAACCCTTAACTAGTATCATGCTTCCATACCGCACAGGCTTAGGTAAATGTAACACCATTCCATGTCTGGCACCCACCCAGGGATCTATTTTAACCCTACAATATCAATTAAGGGTTTAAACTTCTCTAATAACTGAATCAAATATCGGCTTATAAATCTAAAGTAGTCAGGGCTGAGGATGTCACTCAATGCTAAAACACTTGCCTAGCATGTGTAAGGGGCTGGGATTTAGCTCAGTGGGTAGAGCGCTGCACTGCAGTCTGAGGTCCTGAGTTCAATTCCCAGCACCACAAAAATGGGAGAAGGGCCTAGCAATCCACTCCCAAGGCAATCCCGAGACAGTCAGCCATTGGAAACCCTATGAGGGTCGCTATGAGTCGGATACCGACTTGACGGCTCCTAACAACAACAAGCATGTGTAAGATCCTGGCCAAAAACAAAAACACCCCACAAACAAAAGACCCATCACACTAAAATAATTAAATAAAAAATTAAGATCCTAAGTCATGCTAGCCAATTTTAAGTGCTTGATTAACCACATATGCCCAACACATACTTGGTATGAAAGCACAGTTTCATAGTCAGGCAATAAAAATTAAAGTAATCTAGTATCTTGTGCCACTTTTGCAAATATGATATTCCTAAAATAGAAAAGTCATCCCTTTAATTTAGAAATGTCTCAAAATTATATAAAGGGGTTATTTTTCAAACCTTCAAACTAAGTTTGTTGATTAGCCTATAGATGGGCTAAAGGCAAAGAGCCCCTAATATTTCCCAGAAAAGTTAACAATGGTCAAAAAAACCATTCATTAAGATTATGGACTTGCCTGGGCATGGTGGCACATGGCTATAATCACAGTACTGGGGAAGCTTAGGCAGAAGGAACTCAAGTTTGAGGCCAGCCTGTGCTACATAGCAAGATCATGCAAGAGAGAGAAGAAAGGAAAGAAGAAAGGAAGATAGATATATACATAATGGAATCATTAGACGTAAGAATATGTATATTATAAACAATTATCTAAATCCTCCTCATAACATGCATGTAACAGATGCTTGAGAAGTATATTTTGAATAGGTAATGCAGAGCATATACAATTCTAAAAGAACACAAATAGGGATGATCCTAAGCATAAAAATATATCTACACGTTGGAAAATATAAAATGACATAGTTGAATATTTTGAAAAAAAATTTCCCCTAAAGAGTATTACTGAAAAATCTAACCACTCTCCCCATACCCCAGCCTCCACACTAAATGCCTAAGGGCTCATCTTTCTAGGTATTCTTCTCCCCTACATATCAACCAACATCTTTACTGCCAAGGATACAGATCCAACCTAAACTACTCAAAACAAAAAGAATTTCTCTGCAGAGTTGTAAGTCCTTAACTGTGTCCACCATCTGTGCAGGCAAAGGTAGTGTGAAACAGCTGAGTACTCTAATCTCAGCATTACTCTCAGGAAATACAATGCGTAGGATGATACACTTGTTGATGATCAATAATGATGTGTTATTGTGAAATGACAGTATTCTCAAAGATCGTAAGGACTCACCTATGAAACAAAAGATTATTTCAAACTTATTGCTTACAGATTAACTGGTAAATTTGATTTTATAAACATAACAAAAACAGGTAAACAAAAATAAACTGTACTTATTTCAATTCAAAGCAG
The DNA here is from genome assembly GCA_007922755.1 of Pedetes capensis. Taxonomy (NCBI): domain Eukaryota; kingdom Metazoa; phylum Chordata; class Mammalia; order Rodentia; family Pedetidae; genus Pedetes; species Pedetes capensis. The sequence continues at coordinate 42,367 of VMDO01005168.1, forward strand.
TTATTATTTATACCCATGTAAACAAGTGGTCTTTGGAAGGGAGGTAAAAGGATGAATAAAGATGGCCTACAGCCTACAGCTATACCACTATGGCATCCAACCCTGTCAGATCTTGGAAGCTAAGCAGGGTTAGGCCTGGTTAGTAGTTGGATGGGAGATGGTCTGGGAACACCAGGTGCTGTAGGCTTAGGAGAAGGACCCAGCAACCCACTCCCATAAAACAATCAGCCATTGAAAACCCTATGAATAGCAGAGAAGCACAGACAATAGTTTCTCCTGTTATACTTAGGGTCACTATGGGTTGGATACCGACTCGACAGACCTAACAACAACAAGAACAACATCATCTTTGGTTCCTTCTGTTTATGTCCAGAGTTTTTGTTTGGGTTTTTTAAAGGTATAAGGAAAAAGGAGGAACCTTAAAAATAAGGGTAGAGGGTACTGGATTAAAAATAGAGTCTGGGTGCTTTGATTTCTGCTCTCTGCAGCCATCAGGACAGGATATAGTCAACAACTTTGTAACTGATGTATATCAGCACTGTCTAATAGAAATACGTGAGTCACAAATGCATAAAATGTACATTATTTGATGTGGTTAGTAGCACAGAAAAAAACAGGTGAAATTAATTTTAATGTGTATTACTTAGTTCATTATATTCAAAATATTTTAACATGTAACTAATATAAAAATTGCCTGCAGCGGTAGCCCTGTGGCATCCGATCCCGTCAGATCTCGGAAGCTAAGCAGGGTCGGGCCTGGTTAGTACCTGAATGGGAGACCGCCTGGGAACACCAGAAGCTGTAGGCTTGGGAGAAGGACCTGGCAACCCCCTCCCAAAAATCAATCTGCCATTGAAAACCCTATGAACAGCAGAGAAGCACTGACAATAGTGTTTCCCTTGTTGTACAGAGGGTCTCTATGAGTTGGATACCGACAAGGTGGCACCTAACAACAACAACAATATAAAAATTATTAATAAGATATTTTACTCTCCTAGTACTAAGTTTTCAGAAACTACTATGTATATGGCATTTGTTTGAGAGAGAATCTAGCTATATAGTTCAGGCTGGCCTCAAACTTGAGTTCCTCCTGCCTCAGTCTCTGGAGTAGGTGGGATTATAGGTGTTCACCACCATGCCTGGCTGTTTATGTCATTTAAAGTAAACCTTTGGCATGGGGCTGAAGCTCAGTCACAGACGGCTGGCCTAGCATTTGTGAAACCCTGGGTTCAATCCCCAGCACCATAAAAATAACATTAAAAAAAAAAAAAAAACAACTTTATTCACATTAACCACATTTCAAATGCTCAATAACCCCACATACCTGGTAGCTACCATAGTAAACACTGTAGACCTCCTTCCTTGATTTCATCTCTGAGAACTTTTCATGAAATGCATAAAAATACATGGTAAGCTAAGATATGGTGGCACATACCCATAATCCTCACACTCAGGAGGCTGAGGCAGTATTGTGAGTTTGAAGCCAGCCTGGGCTACACAGCAAGACCTTTCTCAAAAAAAAAGTACCTGGTAATGTCACAAATGAAAGATCGCCTACAGGTACTTACTGATATCTTGATCTTCAAGGAGCTTTTGCAAAGTCTTCTCACTACAGCTGTACAATGTGGCTGCATCACATTTTCCATCTTTCAAATTAAATTCATATACAAGCAGTTTATAATTTTCACTGACAGCAAGCAGTTTGGGCTTGTCTGTTGATGTGCTATTATGAGGTTCTTCCCATAAAAAGCTAAGGAAAAAGTTTAGATTTATCATACTCTATATCCATAATCACATCTACTCACAACAGCAGGGATGGAAAGGCAAAATGTGTAAAGAGTTTAGTTCACATGGTAACATCAATTTTATACTCCACCTTAAAAGAACATAAACTGTTCTTTGACTTCACTACACTTTTCCCTTCTCTTTTCTCAGTTCTTCAAACCTCTGACCCTCCATACTATATATATGAGTGGGTGGTAGCCAGGTGCTATGTGTCATGCCTATAATCCCAGCCGTTTGGGAGGTGGAGGCAGAAGGACCGTGAGTTTGAGGCAAGAGGCAGCCTGTATAATTTAGAGAGACCTTGACTCAAAATAAAAAATAAAAAGTGGGCTGAGGGTGCCACCCAGTGTTAGAACACTTGCAAGGTATGTGCAAGGCCCTGTGTTTAACTCCAAACACCACCACACAAAAAAAAGGGGGCGGGGAGTGGAGCAAGAAATGACATCTTCATTTTCTTTTATTCCTTCATCTAAAATTCTCACTGATATGTTCAAAGTGCCATCATCAAGAATCAGTAACAACAATCAAATATTTATGAAGTGGTACTCACAATTAAAAGAGGCTTTTGCTGGGTTAAATGTCCTCAGACACCTTAAAAATAAGCGATTCTCTGAATCTACAGACTTTGAACACTCCAAAATGATGTTACAGAATTTTGTCCAATAGAACTTTTGATAATGAGAATGTTCTGTATCAGTGTTTCTAAAGAGGGGAGCCAACAGCCAGATACAGCTACAGAGCACCTGAAATGTGAGTAGTGCAACCGAAGAACTAAATTTTTATTTCACAGTGACATGTAGCTAATGACTACCATACTAGACAGCACAATTCTATAATTCTTAAAGCACTCTAATATGAAATTACCAATGCTGGCTAATGAGGATGGAAAGAGACTAGTGATGTTACAGATTTAAGTATTAAGTTACACTTTTAAAATAAAAATAAAAGGGCACACATCTACACTCCTAGCTAGCTACTCAGGAGGCCGAGGCAGGAAGATCCCCTGAGCCCAGGAACTGGACGCCAGCCTGTGCACCATGATAAAATCCTGTCTCAAAAAAGTAAGAGCCAGATGCGGTGGTACATGCCTATAATCCCAGAACTCAGGAGGCCAAGGCAGAAGGATTGGGAGTTGGATGACAGCCTCTGCTACATAGTGAAACTTTGTCTCAAAAATAAATAAAAGGGCCCAAATATGAAAACCACACAACAGAAAGATGAGCCAGGCAGTGGCACACACCTGTAATCCCAGCACTGGGGAGATGGAGGCAGAAGAATCTTGGGCTCCATGCCAGCCAGGGCTACACAGTGAGACCCTGTCTCAGAAAAAAAGCAGGTAAGGGGAGGAGGGGGAAGGATAGAGACAAGGCTATGCTGATAAGTTTCATCTTCTTTTATTTATTTATTTTGTGGCATATGGGGGTTGGATGAGGGCAAGGGCAGTGATCCCAGAGCCTTGCCCGTACTTTGGGGTTTTTGGAATTATATTTATTTTATTGATCAATTTGTGGAAAATTGATGAATTGATGTTTTAACAACACTGAGCTTTTCATTGCTTGGATATATCTCTCTGATATTTTAGGTCATTTTTACTTTCTCCCAGTGATATTTTCTGGTTTTCACCTTAGAGATGTAGCAGTGTGTGTGTGTGTGTGTGTGTGTGGTGCTGGGGTGTGAGCCCAGGGGCTCACACATGCTAAGCAAACACTCTAATACTGAACTACATCCCCAGCCCTAGCATGGTTTTTGTTAGATTAATTCCTAAACACTTTATATTTCTTAATGTAATTGTAAATAAAACTGCTTTCTAACTCCATTTTAGAATTGGTTACTTGCACATACTTTTTAAGTGCTCTACCACTAAGCTGCACCCACAGCCCTCTCTTCTATTTCCCTAAATTATCCAGGCTGCATCTGGCCTCGAACTTGCCATTCTCTTCTCCTGCCTCTGCCTCCCAAATCACTGGGATTACAGGTGTGTGCCACCATGCCCAGTTTCTATATTCTTTTAAAAAAACTTTTTCTCCTACAAAAGATAATATACATATGTGTATACATATGTATACACATATATTGGGCGGGCTGGTGCTAGTAAGTCCTTATTAGAGAAAAAGGCTGACATGTCACATTTTCTGCCTAGACTGGTGATTTTTCATGACCACCCAATTTCTGTTTATTCTGAAAATTTGGGAAACAACCTAAATATCAAATATGGAACAGGCTAAAAAAATAAGATATTTGAAAGGCAGAATACTCTGACACTATTAAAATCGCTAACACATGGACTATATTGCCACATTCATTTTTGATGAAAACAGATCTGCCATAATTTCAACAATATAAAAAAGATCTTCATACTTTGAAAGAAGTACTGTAAACTTGTCCTTGTTTTTGCCCTATAGAGTACTTTAAATTAAAATTCAGTTAAACTCAAAGTTGAAACACAGCCTTTCTTGGTTTTCCTCACTCTAATTTCATGAACTGGCATATGAATACCCACATTATTTTGCTTATGTCCTCCCACAGAAAAGCAGAATTCTGCAGAACCTTTCTACCCTATTCCTTTCCTTACCAGGCTGCGTTCATAGGTACTTAACGTTGAATAAACCTCACCTATGGGGAGATTGTTCCTCCTAGCAACTAGAAATCAAGAAAAAGGCAAACACAGAACAGATTAATGCATTCACTGATTTAACAAGCTAATCTCTAAGTAGCAGCTGCTGCTACAGGACCTAGAGATTCCAGGGAAAAGATACCTGTTGGCTACTCAAGGTATCCAAGAGAACATTTTTAAAAATAATTCTTCTTATTAAAAAAAGCCCAGTTAGATATTCAGAGACATCCTTAACGTTATCATATAAACTGTAGTCCTGGATCAAGAATTACAGAAGTGGAAAGTAATGCATTATTGTAATTATGTTTCTTTCTGCCTTCCTAAGTGAAGGGAACCTCTTATGTAAGAAAAAGTAACCGTACCATAATCCAGAAGGCACCAGGGAGGCTGAGGCAGGATAGTGAGTTCCAAGTCACCCTGAGCTACAGTTGAGATGCTGTTTCAAAAAGAAAATTTTAAAAAGCCCAAAAATAGTGGCGGGCTGGGATTTAGCTCAGTGGGTAGAGCGCTGCGCTGCAGTCTCTGAGGTCCCAAGTTCAATTCCCAGCACCGCAAAAATGGGAGAAGGACCTGGCAATCCACTCCCAAGGCAATCCCGAAACAGCCAGCCATTGAAAACCCTATGAGGGTCGCTATGAGTCGGATACCGACTTGACGGCACCTAACAACAACAACAACAACACAGTTAACAGCATAAAAAATTTTAAAAATTGTTAAATACATTAGGAAGTGAACAAACTGGATGGTCCCTGAAGGGTGGGGAGCCTGTATGCGCAGGAAAATGCTGTTTCGATGACAAAAAAGTATCAGGATGATTTAGAAGGTGATCCCCACCTGGCATCTTCAACTGAAAGAGGAAAAAAGGGCTTAGTACTCGGCTCTGTGACAATTAATCAACCTGTGCTGAATAAATGAAAGAACACCTAAACTGGGATTCATTTAGTCTTCAAAAGAGGCAGCAAGGAACCAGACACCGTCTCCGCCCACTCAGGACGAGGAAGAGGGGAGTGAATATATATGCACCAGGGTGAGCACACAGCCTCGGGCCAGAAAAAGTTTCCAAAAGGGAACTGGGCTCGCTGGGGGCATTTCCCGCGTCAATCACCCGCTCCCTTACCCCGCGCTGAGTGGAGCACCGCGCGCGGCCAGCAGAGACCAGGCTCCACACCGCTCCCACACTCCCTAGCTCTCCCGAGCACTTACTGCCCGAAGGGGCCCTCGAGGCAGCAGCCCTCGCCACGGCTGCCCAGCGCCAAGGAAAGCACTTGGAGACTGCCTGCAGCCGTCAGGCTCCCCAGAACCTCCTGCTCTTTGTGCAGCTGCGCCCGGGATCCCAGCAGCTCCGTTGTCTCGGCGGGGACCTGCACCAGTACCACAGGTAGAACACGCTCCATGGCAACTGCACGGGAGATACTGCTGATGGAAGCGGCACTTCCGCCCCGCTCCCTGGCAGCCATCTTGGGCCGGCCGTTCCTTCCGGTCACTTGCGTCCTAGGCATGCGCAGTGTTCCGCGCCGCTCACTGGCCTGCTTGCGTCTCGCACCCAATCCCCCGTGTCCCCGCGCTATGTCTACGCAGTTGCTCTTTTTGTTAGTTCCTGGGGCAGACTCGAGCAGTAGAAAGGGGCAGCGGTACCAGGCGGCAGCAGACACACCTGCCCTTTCCTTTGCTTAGGTGACAAACACGTTAAGACCTAATTTCGCAACCTAAAGCAGGCCGCTCAGCTGTTTCCATGCTGTGGAATTGCCCGATGCCTCCTTAGTCTAGCAGCCTAATGGCTGCGCAATTGGAGCCCAACCCCTGCCTCTGTCTTTGCTTTTCTTTTTGTGCTGTTGTTTACAAGCTGTGGAGTGGTACCATGTCCTTGGTAGTGAGGGCCAATTCCTACAGTCCATATCCAACATGTTTGACGTGAATGTTGAGGTTAAATAATACTGTAGCAGACAGCCAGGATAGGTAAGGGATGGAGATGGTAAAGCTCCTGTTCCATTACTTGTGCTTTTCTTAGGGAAATACTATCCGACATAACAGAAGTGGAGGGGTTAAGAGGTGTTGAAAGTACGGAAGGCATTCCTAATAGCAGTACCTTCTTAACACATCCTTTTCCACAATCCGAACATTTCCGTTTAATCCTAATAACTATGGACAGGCTTTCCTGGACCTAAACTCCCTCTCCCCCACACACACTAGTCATCATTTTCTCCGTAGGATTTATCGCTGCTTGTTATGTCAGTTCCTCTCCGACCAATATGTAACCTTCAAAAGGGATTGTGTTCACCACTGTTACCCTTTCCTGCCTCAGACAGTGCCTGGTTCATAAAAGGCACACCAGTGTTTATTGATGGGTGCCTGATCTCCTTTGTCAAAATGTAAACATTTCCTATCCCATGGGGGATATGTATAACCAAATCTCTTCACTCAGCTAAGGCTATTTTCTTTATATAAAAATAGGCAACACAGCTGAGTGCTGCTGCACACATGTAATCCCAGCACTTGGGAGGCTCAAGCAGGAGGATGGAAAGTTCAAGGCCAGCCTGGAATACATGGGGAGGCTTGGTCTAAGGGAAAAGAAAAAACAAAAAACAAAAAAAAAACCACTGAAGCAATTTCCCAGGTTATCCTTTTGTTGGCTATAAAAAGGCCTTATGGCTTATAAGGACATTCTTGATACATTCACACATAAAGTGCCTTCATTGTAGATCCTAATGATAGGAAGATTAGGCATTAGGCAATATGGAGGAAAAGGGGATTGAAAGTGGCTCCTGCTTTGCCACCATGATGAAGAAACTGTGTGGACATTTTCAAATGGGTGCTACCCATTGAATCCAAGCAATTGAGCCTTTTATAAAACAAAGACCTTCTGCCCATAACACACTAGGCTCCCAGATATAGGCCTGCCCTAGTTTGAATAAAGCTAGGCGAAACATGCCTGCACTTTTTCCTTCCCTTTCTTGCTTCTCCACTTGCCCTTTTGTCTTCTTTCTTTAGCAACCACGTGCACATTTCTCCCTTCTCTTGGGCCTGTGGGACTTCTGTTTAAAGGTACTTTTTCCTCTACAAGCCTGTGTAACTTTGTTCTGACTTTACCTTTCCATGGGAAATAGAAATATCCTTATGTAAATTTACCCAGGGAACCCAATTTAAGTTCCTTTACAGATTTACCTAAGATTCTCCAGATGTCTCAGTCTTCTCTGTAATTATTCCTTAATGGTGTGCTATCTTTAATAAACCTATCCCATACTCTCTACTGTAACTTCTGTGTTGGGTATAAGTTTAACTCCAGCTACAAGGACTAGGGTTTTGCTGCTGTATTCCCCAACCTATGTTCAGGACCTGCCTCTCCACTCCTGGCGAATCTCCTGTAACACTAACTTACAAACATGTTTGAACATGCCATTCAATTAACTCTTTAATTATATCTTAAGCTGTGTCTTATTTTTAGGCACATTAGATTTTAAGAAAGGATATGGAAATGTTTGGGGTAGAATCCACCCATATGTTGAGGCATAAGAAATGTCTTCAGACTGACTGGGTCCCTGTAGACATCATGTAGATAAGTGTCTGATGATTAAACTTCTCTCAGGTAAGTATTCCAAAACATATCAGTAGATCCAGGCAAGCCTACACAGAACTGTAAACACAATTCCATTTTACAAGCATGGTATTAGCATGATTTAATACCTGACACTAGCATATAGTAAATTCTCAGGACAGATGATCTCTATGTTATTCATGCCTATAACCTGGAATAATTGTTCTCTCAAATATTTCTTCAATGGATAACTTTTCAAGTTTGTTATTTCCCTCAAATAGCACTATAAATGACCAAGTGCTTGGGAATAAATTAAAAGGTTTGGCTGAAGAATTAGGCCACAGGACCCTAACTTGGGCCAGACTGGTTAGAGTAAATGCCAGAGTGTCTAGAACTCTAAAGCACACTATCCTCTGTGCTCACAGTTTGAAAGAAAGTAAGATGAGTCATAGGACCTAGATTGGGCTTGAACAAGGGTTAAGACCTTGTTTCTGCCATCACTTACTCTATCCTTGCCTCCAACTGCTGAACCAATTGTTTGTCCACATGGTGACAAAACAAGGTAAGTAGGTTGCTGGGAAAGGCTAAGGGTTCTGCCAGAGAGGATGTAGGCATTTGGGCTATCTCCCAGGCAGTCAGAACCACCAAGTCTGTCCTGGAGAGCAGCAAAGAAGAAACACATCAGAGTCTTTATATTTATGCAAGAAACAGACTCAGAGCCAAGGCTCTTTATTATCGTTCCTACCATCTCTATGCCCAGATAGCAATTAAGAGGTAACATTTGCACATTTGCCAAGTGTCAGACAATGCTTACGCTTACACACCTTCCTTGCTATTTAGCCTTAAGAACGCTACAGAGTTAGTACCACCATCCCTAGTTTATAGATGAGGAACCAGACTAAGAAGTGAAATAACTTGCCCCAAAGTATATTGCTAGTAAGACAGAGCCCAAACTCAAACCTATGTCTGTTTAACTTAGCTTTTTCCCTTAATTACTACGTCACACTGCCTCTCTTGGGAAGGCAACCCGCTAGGGCACTGCTGAAGAGGAAAAAAGTTACTCTATTGTCCTTTCTCGCCCAACTTCCTCCCTACTACTTGTACATTTTACTCAGGAATCTCTCATCCTCCCTAGGACTTGAATATGCTACTTAGGAATCTCATTTTCCCAGAGATAATATTGACAAGGTCTTTATAATCTTACCAAGCTGTATGGTCACTGTTGGGTTCCTCTAGGGAAGAATCCTGGGATACCAGCTTCTCTCCATGACTCAGCAGGGCATAGAGCAAAGATATTCCAAACTACAAGTGATACACAGTCCAAAGCAAAAGGAATTCACATTAGGCATTTAGTGCTTCTCTGGCTCTGCTATCATCCCAGCTGAAGGACAAGTTCACATTTACAGTGGAGACCAATACCCACAAGAGCTGTCAGATTTTACACTAGCTACCTAAAGAATTCTGACCCTTTCAGAAGAGTCACTGCTCTGAATTGTCCATGAACCTCTCCTTGAGAGCTAACTGAATGTACACTCCACCCCCAGGAATCAGTCTTTAGATCAGGAATGGAACCAGGAATCTGATGCAGGTAGTCTGTGGACCACACTCTAAGAAACACTTCTCTAAGCAAAGATCTTCAGAGTGGAGTATACAAAATAATCCCCTGGGACAGTGGAAGATAATGTCAGCATTTTCACATCTAGAGTCTCATCCTTTGAAACTTTCTATCTTGGGCTGGGAGTGTATCTCTACAGCAAGTGCTTAGCATACACAAAGCCCTTGGTTTGATACTTAGAACAAAAATAATTTAAAAAACCAAAACCACAGATTTTATTTAATATTACAGTGACATACATATATACATATGTATGTATATATGTGTGCATATATTACTCAGGGGTTGAATCCAAGGCTTCACATGTGCTAGGCAAGTGCTCTACATTGGGTTGCATACCCAGCACCTCCCTTTAAAAAATTTTTTTGAGACAGGGTCTAAGTTGCAAAACCTGCCTCTGGCCTCAAACTTATAATCCTGCCTCCACCACCCAAGTTGCCTCCATAGTACTTAGTCATATGTTATTTGTAAATACATGCAAATGTATACACACATAACTGGCTCAGAATTTCTTATTAAAAGGAGTATATAATGTGAAGTTTGGAGACTTCTGCTGTAGAAGCTCACACTAACAGCCCTATCAGGGAGTCTTTTAGAATAGCAGATATGTACTCTCTGCTTCCTGGTTGCCGTGAAGTGAGCAGCTTTGTGACACCATGGCTTTCCGTCATGATGGTCTGCCTTACCCAAGGTCCAGAAACAATAGAGCCAGTTGGCATAGACTAAAACCTCTAAAAACTGAACCAAAATAAATCTTTCCTCAGGGAGAGAGAAAAAATAAAATAAAATAAAAGAAGGAAGGAAGGAGGAAAGGAAGGAAAGCAGATATGTAAGGTTTCCCCCTATCCCTATCCCAAACTGAATGGGTGATCCTGTGCTCACTAGAAGTTGAGAAGCTCGGCTGAGGATAGGATTCGTTTGGAGATGAAAACATTCCCTCACTTATTCCTTTCCAGCGATACCATTCTGAAGCTATCTATGGAAAGAGAAAAGGCTCCCAGATGTGTTACCTGGTTCTGAAGTACCATAGTGACTGGACGCTCTGAGGAGCCAGGTGGTAGCAACATTAGCCCCTGAAGTCCCCAGAGGAGCTGATGAAATGTCAAGTGATGAATATATTTGCCCAGAGGCTTGAATAACATGTGTAGGGCCTATAAGAAAATCAGTAAGTATTTACTCCTGGCACCTCCTCCTGCCTCGCCTCCACTCCCTTTTTGGGCTTACATGCCTCAGGCCCCTTCCTGGTCAGGTTACTTACCAAGTCTAACAACACTCCTAACTCTTCTACCCTAACACTGAGTCCAAAAGTTCCCATTTGTTCTAAAATGCTTTCCCTAAAGGAAGTAGATATGGGGTTCACCACCTGTCAGGGGGCCTTCTCTCAAACCTTATAGCACACTCACACCCAGGCAACCATCCTCGTTTTCATTTGTTCATCCTACCTGAAGATGATCCACTGTTCTTATAGTAGTTTGTTCTGTAACTTCCTCACCTGAGGGTAGGGGTACCTCACTGCCAAGCACCCTGCTGGCATCTCTAGGGGTTGGGGAATGGAGGGAAGGAAAGATCCCTAACCCATCCAGGATACCATCCTCTTCTCCATTCAATGCCACAAGTACCTGGTCAGTCATGTCCCTCCGGATCAGGAGGGGCAGATAGTGGGTGACAGCCAGAAGAAGACTAACAGCACAATCAGGGGGCAGGAAGGGGAGCAGCCGGGCTACCAAGGCTTTCCCTTTCCTCACAGACAGCACCTGCAGGAAGCCATCTGCAGTCTCCCTGCAGGAGGGAGAAGAGAGCATTATCAAAGTTATGCACAGAAAAGAGGGCAACATACTAGGAAGGCACAGCAGCAAGGCCAATGTCTGCTGATCCGCCCCCTCCTCCACCCTACCACACTCACTCCATATTATTTTGCTCATGGGTCTTTAAGGTCTGAAAGAGCTTCTCAACCTGGCTTCTCTGCTGTCCAGAGCAGCAGGGCTGTGGATGCCCATCCTTCTGGCTTTCTTCTATCTCTAGTAACTGAAGGAACATCTGGGAATTTGAGGGTGGGGAAAGAAGACAGAGTTAACTTTAAGCAAAGCTAAGGAGCTCCCCAAGGAACTGATGTTTTACCTTCTCGATCCTGGCTAACACTTGAAGCCTCTGACTCCTTGCAGCTCCTGTATCCTAGGAGAGGAGAGTCCCTGGCCATCAGCCACACCACCACTGCAACAGCCCCAGCCTCAGACTAGCAAGAAATTGAGCTGGAAAGGCTAGACACAAAGTCTGGTCACACTGCTTCCTCACTCTTAGGTCACAATCTGAACTCAAACATAAGCACATTCTAGACCTTTGCTCCAAACAGGGGAGAGAAAAGAAAGATTCTGAGGAGATAAGATAAGCTCCTACCTGCTCTTGAGTTCCATGAGATACAGCATCAATAGCTCGGCGAGGGCTAAAACATGTTGATACAGCTACCTGGCCCAGGGAACCCTCAATTCGAACCACTACATGAAAGGAATCAAGGGAGACACATTCTTCTCTCTTTTCCACCCTCCATCTGCCCAGATGTCCAGCCCAGTTGTACCTGACTCATAAACCTCTGCCTTCTGAATGTAAGGTGTCACCAGCTTTACAGACTCAACCCTGTTCCTTTGTCCAAGTAGCTCTTCATCTGTCTGCTTCTTCTCTAGCTTCTGATAGTATTCCTGAGGGGCCAGGGAATTTAAAAAAAGTTCATTTTCTGAACTTAGAATTAAGTTCACGTGCAACCTCTTAACACACCCTCTCCTACAGCATTCATTCTGGAAATGATCTTGGCACTTTAGCCTTCCTAGAAGTTATTCTGAAGTACCTTAAGCCCCACAGTCACCTGTCTTGGGATTCTCATACCAAGTCCTTGACAAGCTAGGCAACACCACTAGATCTGATGACAGGTAGACAGCAAACTTTAGAGCCAGGATCTGTAACTTTCCTACCTTCCTCACTCCAAGAATGTGCACACTGCACACACACCTGGCCCTCCCCCTCTCAATTCTAGTTTGTGATCCCACCTCTGCTTTCCTAAAGCAGAGTTATCTGATGGTATGCAGACCTCCAGTAGCTTGAAGTCCAGCATTAGCACTAGGCATGGATTTGTCAGTTGACCTCTGGATCAGTTTTATACATTTGTGAATTTGTTCAGCAGCTCTCACATCTTTAACCAAGTTGAGAAATTCTAAACTAAAATAAAACCACTATGAATTTCTTAAAAATGAATAAGCCTTTTAAATTTTGGAACAACGTCAAAAAGGCAAGAGTACAAAACTATTTCACTTTCCATGATCCTGGAAGAGGAGGGTATTTAAACTCAGTAGAAAGAAAGGAAGAAGGTGATATAAATGGGAAGGAGGTAAAGGTGGGGATATTGATAGGGTGCTCATGGATGTTGAAGAGAAAATGAAACACAGACCAAGACACTCATCCCCCCAAAACAAACAAACAAACAAAAACAAGCAAACAAAAACTCAGACACAAAATAAAGGAGAGGTGGGAAGCAGGGAAAGAGTCAAAATGTCTGCCAGCACTTGTTCAGTTCAACAAATCTAAGTCTCACTATTTATAAGATCCCTGTGTTTTAGACCTAAAAAGTAGATGAATATTTATAAGACATTTCTAAGACTCACAAAAGTGTACAAAGGTGGGAAAGTCCATATTTCCAGGGTAATAAGGGAAAATTCTCAGCAAAGAATGGAGACAAAACCTGAATATGTTTTGTTTGTTGTTAGGTGCAGTCGAGTCAGTATCTGACTCATAGCAACCATATGTACAACAGAAGAAACACTATTGTTAGTGTTTCTCTGCTATTCATAGGGTTTTCGATGGCTGTTTTTTGGGATTGAGTTGCTGGGTCCTTCTCCCATGAATGTGTTTGTTGTTGTTGTTGTTGTTGTTAGGTGCCGTGGAGTCGGTATCCGACTCATAGCGACCCTCATAGGGTTTTCAATGGCTGAGTGCTTCCGGATTGCCTTGGGAGTGGATTGCCAGGCCCTTCTCCCATTTTTGTGGTGCTGGGAATTGAACTTGGGACCTCAGAGACTGCAGCGCAGCGCTCTACCCACTGAGCCAAATCCCAGCCCCATGAATGTGTTTAGGAAACTGTAAATAATCCCATCTGGCTGAAGTGTAGTAAAATAGAAGGGAAGGAGTTTGGGGTGTCAACATTTGAAATATGACTCTTGTCTTGTAGTGATCATCTCTCCCACCTGGACAGGGTCTCTGTGAGCTCCTAGGGAAGGCCCAGCAGTCCTGAGTCATTTGGCCCCAAGGTCAAAAGGTGGGACTAGGGTCCCAGGACTCACCTTGTAGTAATAATCATCTAGGTGGGGATTCTTACTCTGCAGCTGAACCATCTGCACTTTTACCACCCAGTCCTTCTCTTTTCGGGTCATGAGGTTAGCATAGGGGTCTGGCTGCTGAGACCAAGGCTTCTGGGCTGGGGGACTTCAAGCCAGGAGGAACATCACTTTAGGCCTATCTATTCATGCCACAGTGAACTTGAACTTCCCAAAGAGTGGTGAGCCTGGAATGGAGTGCTCGGGGAAGGAAGGGAAAGGGTGCAGTGGTGGGCAAGAGTTCGAGAGCCCCAATTGTGTAGGGGTAGTGGGGGGAGATGCCCTGTGATAAGGAAATACCCAGCATGCAGACAGCTGCCTTCAGCCTGGCTCCTCATCTAGGTTTTACCTGGGTGTTTGACTCTGTTGCTGCTGCAAGATCCGTTGGTGCTGGGGGTGGAGTTGGGTCAGATAACTGGGAAGGCTTAAAAGGAAACTTGAGCTGGATGGAGGGAAGCTCTTGACTCCCCAACCCTTCCTTTCATTCAGCCTGGGTAAGCTCAGGTGGACTTCTAGGGGAGTCTTATCTGTTTACATGTGTCCCTCAAATTAGCCAACAGGAAACATCATGGTCCCCACCCCCAAGGTATATTTTCCTTCAGTTTGGCTACAGAAAAATCTTAGCACAGTAGGAAACTTTTTGGCCTGGTTGCTAGTTGTTGAGTCCTAAGTCTCAGTTCTGTAATGCTGTTGTTATTGTTAGGTGCCATGGAGTTGGTTGGACTCATAGCCACCCTCATAGGGTTTTCAATGACTGACTATTTTCAAGATTGCTTCGAGAGTGGATTGCCATGTCCCTCTCCCGTTTTTGTGGTGCTGGGGATTGAACCCGGGTTCTCAGAGAGTGCAGCCCTCTACCAACTGAGCTAAACCGCAGCCCTCTGTAATACTAGCTGACCTCAAATGGTTAATATCTTTGGGGCTCCATTTCCTCCTCTGTGAGAAAGGAGAGACTGGACTAGAATTCAGACTTCTGTGAAATTTCTGTAGGTATATTTGTGTGGCAGCTGGTAGAGCGACCCTCACCCTCCTTACCGCAAACTCCTCCCCTCCCCACCCACAAACCTCCCTCTAGGAGGAACTCAGCTTGTCCTGATGCAGCAGTCCCTATCCCAGTACCTGAACCTAGATGGCCACATGGTGGTCAGTGGGTTGCAGAAGAGAGATGGATCTAGCGAGGGCTGGCAGGGTCCAAAGTGCAGGGCTGGAGAGTTGGCACTTGGAAATGTAGGCTGGAAAGGAATTGGCAACAGTCCCAGGGCTGAGAGAGGAATTAAGAGGTCTGGGAGAGGGCCATCTCCCCCCAAGAGAACGCTGCTCAAACTCACTTTATTTCTTGCCTCTATATTCTCACCTGCATCCTCCCTCAAGAACTTCGCCCACATTTTGCTGTGATGGGGAACCCTAAAGCCAGTTGTGGGGGCACCAGACTATGGTTCCTGCCCTTGTTTCCATAGCTTGTCACCTCCTAGGAAGTATCTCCTAAGTCCCTGACAATGCCTCTTGCTCTACTCTGGTAGTCATCTCTCAGGCGGTGTCCTTAGCCACTGTAGCAGTGCTCACCCATCTCCCTTCTGACTCACCAGAAGCCCTCATCAGAGCTGTAATTGCCTTTCATTTTCCCCTGCAGCCTTTCTTGGCCTTTGGTTTCCTCCTCCCCTCCCTGCCGCCCTTGGGCCTATGTTCCTATGAGGCAGTTAACTGAGGACAGGTGTTCTTGCCAGCCCTGGGCTCAGTGCTGTTCACCTGCTGAAATAGTTCATAAAGTAGGAGTAGGGAATCTAGCTTGTCCTTTGGTCAGCTGTCCCAGTGGCACTTATTAAGTGCATCTGTGCCCCTGGCTTCCATTACCAAGCTCCTTCACATGATGGGACAGCTCCCAACTCCCGTACTCACACCTAACGTTGGGGGCTTATGTCCAGAGCAAGTAGGGTAGCCTGAACATAATGCAAGTAAGGGACATTCATGACGCTCACAGATGGCCTCCCCCCAGTCACCTCCTCACAGGATGGAGACTGGAGACTCACCCACCACAGAAAGGGCAAAGAGGCTGCTGACATCCCCAACACTCTAGGGACCTTGGCTCCAGGGGAGCTGAGCGGATCTCTCTGTAACAGAAAAGAAAACCCCAGCTCATATGGGCCCCAATAGTGTCTTCCATGTTCATGGGTCACAAGGACATGGGAGAGTGCAGCAAGATAGTTACTTCAACACCCAGGATGGTAGCAAAGTCAACTTTGGTGGTACCTGGGGATATTGGATGGCCCTAAGGACAGCTGGATCTCCAAGCTCATTCACTTCCTCCTCTCCCTCCTCTGGATCTACAGGCTGATCTTCTTCATTCTCTTCCTCTCCCTCCAATTGGGAGGTAGACACCAGCTCTTCCTCAGGAGCCAAGGGGCCACAGAACTTGTCCCTCCCTTGGTGTAAGTGGGAGCCTGTGGAAGAAGATGGGGGTTCAGTTGTAAAGAGTCTTGTCCAGACAGGCTGCTACTCAATAGCATTTCTGTTAAGAAATCTCCAGAATCACCTTCAAACAATACTTTTGTTCTATGGTTCTCAGCTTCCCTACTCCAGGTTCCCCCCAACCATCCCCCACTAAAGCAAACAGAACCTGGCATGTGCCAAACCTCTTCCCACATCCTCTCTTCAATTGCCTTATTGAATACCACAGGCCTCTTTCTTCACCTGCTCTCCCCACCCAACAGCCCTTTCTGCCACTTCTGTAATTGAACAAGTGCCAGCTGCCCTGAATCACTGTAATTTAACCTGGTGTCAGACACTTCGCATGTGTATGTTCATGAACAGTCATACGAGGCTGTCCAGGCTGTTATTGATTATTTTACAATATGAGCAATGAAATAAAGCCCAGAAAAGTACCCTAAGTAGCTAGCAAATGGAAAAGTGTATAGAATCACTTCTAGTGATTCTAGATGCCCAAACCTGTGCTGATGGAGACCAGCAAAGATCTGTACCCCTGGGGTTTTTATAGGTAGCATGATCGCCTTGATGGTACCTTGGAGACATTTCATCTTGGCAGACTGGTGGGCTTCCTCCATGGCCATGCTGTCCTCTGAGAGAGCACTGTCAGCCTCTGGAAGGCAAAGCTGGGACAGGAAAGAGACTGGAGACACTCTTCTCAGTAAGGGTGGCATGATACCCTAAAATAGCCACAGTCCCCTCCCAGCAAGGTGCTTAAAGGATTATTGACCCAAGAACTCGAGTGAGACCCTGGGCTTGCAGACTCCATAACCTTTCCCTCTCCCACCTCAGCTCTAAGGAGCTGCTCTGCAAAGGGACAGAAATTAAGGACAGGGCTAGGAGTTGGAAGAGAAGCACTGCCCACAATAATGCCACCGGTGCCATCTGTTCATGGTGACACGCAACTGCCACCTACCACTTGACCTGTGCTCTCCTTTCCACTTAGGTTAACCATAGCAGCCTGGGTCAAGGCCTGCTGGCTGCTCCTGGCTTTAAAGGCCCAGCTCCTCCCCTGCTCACCTGTTAAAGGGCCAGCATCCCCCAACCACTGGGGCCCGGTAGAAATGAGAACTGTAATTTAAAAATTTTTTTTCTTTTTAATTTATTTGGCTTTTTAAGACAGGGTCTTGCTTTGTAGGTCAGGCTGTCCTCAAACTCTCAGTCCTCCTGCCTCAGCCTCCCATAGGCTGGGATTACAGGCATATACCACCATACTCAACCAAGAAAACTCTTCAGTGGGAAAGAGAAAATACCTGCATTTTTAATCACCCAAGTTTGTGAGTAGTTTATTGGAACTGACATTTGAGGACAGATATTTAAAAAGACGGGTTCTAATTTCAATACTCTTCATAGGAAATTTGTGAGATGGCTTCCTTTTAATTCCTAGGTTCTGCTCCAACAAAATTGTATAGAAGAGCTCTGGGTGCATCTTGAGGTGGTTGCTCAAAAACCAAGTTGCTGAAGCTTCAGGGCACTGCATTTGAGTCTCCCTCAGGTCCACCTGCTGATGCTTGTTCTGTTCTGGTTTGTATGATCTTAAGTCAGCTATACAGCGCTCCTTGAAGAGGGGCTCCTGTGAATTTAGAAGCCAGGTTTTCAAAGTAAGAGTACTTTTGCATGAAGTGACACAAACTTTTTTATTCTTGGCTGCTTTAATACAAATCTGGTCCAGAAGCTCAGGAGAAAAAGAAAATCGACAATAAAAACAAGTGCATCACTACTGCTAGCAGGCAAAACTTAAGACCCATTTGAGCCTCATCTAAACCCATAGTGATCCTGAGTTCTGTGCCCACATCCTGTGTTTACCTGAAACCACATAACTTTGTAGAACCTTTTCTTTTGTTTCTTTTTTTTCTTTTCTTTCTCTCTCTCTTTTTTTTTTTTTTTTTTTTTTTTTTTTTTTTTTTTTTTTTTTTTTTTTTTTTTTTTTTTTTTTTTTTTTTTTGGCATTGGGGATTTGAACCTAGGGCCTTGCACATGCTAGGCATGCACTCTAGCACTGAACTATACCCTCAGCCCTTAATTTTCTTTTTTCTTTTTGCAGTGCTGGAGGTTGAACCCAGGACCCTGCACTGGTGAAGCAAATGCTCTACCACTGAGCACCACCCTCCCAGCCCCATTTTTACATTTTAAATTGAGGAAGGACTTGCTAAGTTGCCTAGGCTGTCTCTGGCCTCAAACTTGCAATCCTCCTGCCTCAGCCTCCTGCCTCACCTGTAGCTGGGCTTACAGGTGTGTGCAACAGTGCTTGGCTTTAAATTTTTATTTTGAGACATGGTCTAGATAAATTAATCAGGAGGACCTGGAACTTGCCATCCTCTTGCTTCTGCCTCATGAGTAGTTGGGATTACAATCATGTGCCACAACACCTGACTAGAATTTTTGAATTAAATAAAAACTAAGCTAATTTCTCTACATCAGAAATGTAAGGTAGAGCTGAGTGTGGTGGCACCCCAGCACTTGGGAGGCTGAGGTGGAGCATTGCAAGTTCTAGGCCAGCCTGGACTACAGAGGGAGACCCTATCTTAAAAATAAAAATGAAATGTAAGTTAGAGCATTATTGTCTTTGTTTTAAGACCAAGATTCTTGGTGACTCTAGGGGAAAATATTTGTTTCAAAACCTCTGCTGCAGTCCTGAATTGTATGGGTAGGAGAAGAAGTTTAAGTAGCTTGCTTGGTAGCTACTAAAAAATATTTCAAATATCTGAATTGGGTTCAGGCCTTTTTGGTAATATTATTCAGCTGTTTATCCCAAGAACTATGTAGTAACTTATTTTGACATTATTAACAAAAGGGCCAAATAGTCAACTTCAGTGTTTTGACTCATTTACATTGTTTGACATACTGGGTTTTAGGGAGAAACCAGAAGGGTCTCCCCCACCCCCTGTGGCGACTAATAACAAAGTGAGTGGATTAGGGCTCTGTCTTTAAGATCAAAACCTTGCCAAAGCCTGTTTCAGCCTCTACCCTAGGCTGAAATCTACTGGTCCCCTCGATTTTCTAGATTCCTACAATACTTTAACTGTGCCAAGTTTAGCTAAACCAAGACTGTCCTAAACCAGGAGGTGGCTCCCGTCTGTAATCCCAGGGCCTCAGAGAGTGGAGGCAGGAGGATCACAGATTTGAGGCAGAGGCAGCCTGTGTAATTTATGAGACCCTGTCTCAAGATAAAAAATTTAAAAGGGTGTGCGGGGTGCAGCTTAGTGGTAGAGGGCTTGCAAAAGCATGCACAACACACTGGACTTAGCCACCTACTACTGAAAACAAGCAAACAAAAACTGTTCCAGGCTTGGGACAACAGTGAATGAAACAGATACTTTCCATGGCTTCTAAGAGCTTCCCACAGAATAAGAAGTTCAAGCTAGGCATGGTGGCATGTGCCTGTAGTCCCAGCTTCTTAGGTCGAGGCAGGAGGACTGCTTGAGTCTAGGAGTTTGAGGCCAGCTTGGGTGATACAATGAGTCTTGTCTCAAAGACAAAACAAAAAACAGCTGGGCATGGTGGCACACACCTATAATCCCAGCTGCTTGGGAGGCGGAGCCAGCAGGATCGCAAGTTCGAGACCAGAGGAAGTCTGTATAACTCAGCGAGACCCTGTCTCAAAAAGTAAAGAAAAAAAAAAAAAAGGGCTGGGGGTGCAGCTCAGTGGTCCAGCACTTACAGAGCATGCAAGTGCGAGGCCCTGGGATCAACCCCCAGTACCACAAAAAAAAAAAAAAAAAAAAGTATGGGCCGGCAGAAAGGATTGTTGGATCAGATTACAAAAAGCACATTAGAAATGCTTACATTTGCCACATAAAACACCGAAGAACTGTCACATTTTCATGCAGAGTTTTTTTCCCTTTATTTCAAGTTTCTTTAATGGTTGTAGATCTATTCTGATTTTAAATTTCTTCTTGAGTTCTTTTTGAACATACCTGTGTGTGTGAGAGAGCTGAAGATTGAACCTGCGTCCTCGTGTGTAGTAAGCACATGCTGTACCACTGAACTACACCCTCAGTCCCTGTTTTGTTAAGTTGTGTATTATAAAAGGACAAAAGCATACCACTTTAGCTTAAAGATATTAATTGGCCTTATTTTCTACTCTACACTTGGGCAACACTTTATTCCATAAAATAGAGTAAGTGTTCCAATGAGCCAAGCAGAGGAGGTTGTTGGTATTACGGACAGAGAAAGGTTGAAAAAACAAATGGCATCCTTCCCTCCTCAGAAACTATTCTCAGTACCATTATCAGTTATTCCTTAACTATAAATGCAAAAGACATGTTTCAGTCCTGACCTTAGCTGGAATCTCTGCAGCCTTCACACTGTTGATCATACCCTCCTTAGATCTCTATTTTCTCATAGCTTCCTGACCTCTCAGTCCCCCAGTTCATCTTGTACCTTTTGGGTCATCTTCCTTTGGCTTCTTTCCTGTACCCCTCATCCTCTTCTCATCCCTTAAATACCCTCTTCCTCAGGCTATTTCTTTCTCCTCTCCATCAAATATTTGTAATCTGAGGATCTCTTGAAATCGTATATATCTTTGTGTGAATTTTAACATTCATTTTTCTGGAGAGACATTCCTTAGCTTTCAGCACATTTTTAAAGGGATCAGCGATCTGAGGAAGCATAGAAGACAGGGAAATTTGGGGGACATGGAAAAGTAAAGAGCTTTCACCCCAGGATCTAGTTTGAATCTTACCAGCTGAGAGTCAGAAATTTAGACACAATTATTAGGAAGACTGCCGTGAGGCCTGCCTGCATAGAGACATTATTTTTGAGAGAATTTTAAATAATGAAAATGTTAAAATAGCCACAAGCCATGCTTAGAGTCAAAATGTATGTAACCCGGCCGGGCGTGGTGGCCCACGCCTGTAATCCTGGCAGCTCGGGAGGCGGAGGCAGGAGGATCGCAAGTTGGAGACCAGAAGCAGTCTGAGTAATTTAGTGAGACCCTGTCTCAAAAAGTAAAAAAAAATGGGCTGAGGGTGCAGCTCAGTGGTCCACCACTTGCAGAGCATGTAAGCAGGAGGCCCTGGGTTCAACCCCCAGTACCGCAAAAAAAAAAAAAAAAAAAAAAAAAAAAAGTATGTAACCCTAAGGTTTCTCCTCCCCTCTGTAGTAGTGTGCTTCTTTGAGACATGCAGGGGCAACTCTCTCCTGATTCTTTTCTTAAAACTGATACAATGTATAATCTCATTTTACTAAAGGGAAGTTCCTTCAGTATTGTTGTTAAGTGCCCTGTTGGACTGTAGGGAGCCTCATAAGGTTTTCAATGGCTGATTGCCTTGGGAGTGGATTGTCATGTCCTTCTAACAATTTTAATCAAGAGACTACAGAGCAGCACTCTACCAATTGAGCTAAATCCCACCCCCTAACAATGAAACTTCTTTTTTTTTTATCTTATTGGCACATCTGCAGCCTTTCTAGACTCATGTCACACCTGGGCGCCTAGAGTTAGGTGCCCAGGATTGACATCACACAGGATATGCCCTAGGCTAAATAAAACTGGAGGGAACCAGTGCACTTCCCTATTTTTTTTTTCTTCCAGGGCTTTGCTCCCTTAGTAATATAAGGTCCTAACCCTAATGGCCTGTTACTCGTGGATTAAAAAAAAAAAAAAACTCTAAAGAGAGCTAGATGACCCACCCACCTCAGAAAGAGAAACATCTAGAACAGTAATGCCCAAGGCGAAAAACCACCAGGCGCCAAGAAGTCTGAGGCAAGAAGTCAGCAGGACTGCATCAGTCGGTTCCCCTTTTGCAGAAGCTACTTTCTCCTCCTATACCGGACCCCTATACCCAAAGTACTCTATAACAGCAAGTGGCTGCTGTTCTTAGTAGAATCGAGATGCCCAGGCTGGCCAAGAACCCGGAGTTGTCCTGAATGACCCCCTTATTTTAGGATTCTGTCCTGCAGGCACCACTCCACAAAGTCCTTTAAATGATCACTAGATCAGAATGCTCTTGGCCAGAAAAAAGGGCTGTAGATATCGGCAGTAACTTCCAGGAATTCCCAGGTCTCAGGATAATACAAATGGCATGCTTTAGCAACTCAAAAGCCCCACCTTATTTGACTTTCAATAGCAGACCCCTCTTACTTTAGCAACTCAAAAGCCCTACCTTATCTTGAAGCCCCACCTTATTTGGACTTTCGCCTTTCACCTTCTCCACCCGCTCCTTCCTTGTAACCCACAATACAAGCCTTCACCCTACAATGAGTCAGGGTCCCAACACTGAACCGCTGCGCCTGTGAGGTGTGGTACCCTCGAGCTCGAGCATTAATAAAGGCTCTTTGTTATGACGTCTATTGAATATACCATGGACTGCCAAAAGAACCAACAGATCTGTCCTAGAAGAGGTACAACCAGAGTGCTCCTTGGAAGCAAAAAA